>BGPR01043800.1:0-12828 GCA_013235015.1 Araneus ventricosus | reverse complement strand
GACCTGAATCTTTGCTAACCGCGTTATTGACTCATTACTAACAGCACTATTTTGGCATTTTCTTCTCGTCAGCAAAATGTTTGTTCTCGGTGGTGTACTTCGTTGAATATATTATTTCTGACTAGAAAATATTTTAGGAAAAACAAACAGTTTGAAATTAGCAAATTTCAAGTGAAGGAGCATCAGGATTATCAAAAAGCAGTTGAAGTCAGAAGAGCAGGGTGCCCTCAATTAAAGCAGAGATGAGTAGGGTTAGGCAAAAGTGTTTTGTGTTAAGTGCAACCGAACTTACTGCACATACTTATCAAATTGTGGGACTTTACTTTCGTTACAAAAAGTAAGGAGATAAAAATTAATCAAGTTTCAAAATCCGTCACCAAGACACGATGACTTTGCACATTAAATATCTTGAAATCAAAAGAAGTCACTCGAATAAATTCGCCAAAAAATGAAAATAACCCCAGTTCATGTCCCCGTATCTAGAATCATAATGATTCTTTGTAATCGGTAGATATATTTTGACACAGCACGATGATTTGCTGTGGCACGCGCGTTTCGTGCTGACCTTCATCATATTGCGAAGAGAGTATAATATGAATTTTGAACTTCTTCCATTAAATGATTGAGTCCAAAACTGGAAATAGATGTACAATTTTGGTATCAAGACCACATACCAGATTTCATTCTTCTAGTTTGTTGTATTTTTGAGTTACCGCTTTCATTTACACATGAATCGACAGACTGTCAATTAGTTGACGAATTTGGAATAAAATTTGATACTGACTTACATTTGTGTTGATAACCTCATGTGCTAAATTTCATCGATTGAGTAAGTTCCTTTTTTGATTCATTCTGCATACGTGTAGACAAATACAATTCCCAAAAGTGTGATTTTCGGATATAGGAAGGTCTAAAGCATGGAGATTAATCAAAATCTTGAGGTCGAATTTTATGCCGATTTCAATACTTTTTCTTTATTTACTTTGCATGCGAGAATGTAAAAAAATAATGCCAAGGGTGAAATTGTTTTATTCCTGAAATGTGACATCTCTTCTTTGCTTTGGGGAAAATTTGATCGACAATTTTTTCGATACTGACCCAGCGTCAGTAATGATTGCTGCTCTGCTCTTCAAGGAAGATAAAAGTTTAAGCGAATCATCATGTGTTTTAGAATGTGTGACACTACTTAAGTTATCCTAATCAAAACTGGTAATTCAATAATTGACAAAGCAGAATTTTTAGAATGGTTAAGTCAATGAGGTTTCCTGATTAGTCTGAAAAGTGTTTGTCTTTCGGCTGTGGGTGTTTGAAAAATTTAGCTTTCAACTATTTATGTGTGTACAGAACAACTGGAAGTTAGTCTAGAAAATGCATCATTCGTCAGGCCGGCTCACGGCAATCTTGCTGTAAACAGTCTAGTTGTGAAAAAAGTTACGTCTGATAGGTGATACTCTGTCAATAAAAATTTTTGAGTGTTCTGTTTTGAAAAAATATTTTTCTAGAAATATGTTTTTTTCCCTTTGACTCCAAAATCCCTTTTTCTGTAGCTATGATTGGTTTAATGCAGTTAGATTAATGTACCCTTTAAAGAAACACGAGTATTGCTTCGGGAGAAATTGGTTAGACGATGAATGCAACAACTGAGCCAGAATTCTACACTCCAGACATCCATATCACCCAAGAGGATGCACGTTCGACCCATGACAGCAGATTTATCATACATTAGAACCACATAAAGTGAAATTTGTGTATAGCGATACTGTCTAAAACGATAAATCTGCCTGCAACGATATTTTCTTTGGTCTCGGTATTTATTCAATATATTTTGAACCTTCCTACAGGGTTAATCACGTTTCAGATGCACCTATCTATAACGATCATTTTACCTCTTTGAAAAGCTCTACAGTACAATCCCGATTTTTTTTATTTGAAAATTACATCCTGAGTTCCAGAATGTACAGATATAATAGGGGTATTGGACGAGACTAAAACCGTAGCCTGTTATAGTAGGGGGATCCATGTTAGGATGCTGTATCACTAACTTACACTCTGCAGGATTTTGTTTCAACATTACCTAACGTACAACCATTCCCAACCATCTCCTTTTTTAAGAGCTTCATAATTTTCACTATGAAGTTCTTTAAAAATTTTAAATAATTTAAAGTTCATAAAATACGATTTTATATCAGCGAATATTTTAAGATGAATCAATATCCCAATAAAATTAGTTACGCAAATGCTCAAACTTTTTACAACGATAACCTGCCTATAACTCTATTTTTTCCTTTTCCTGACAATATCGTTATAATAACTGGTTTACATTATTTCGAGGATATTCGGTGGAATCGGATATCGAGCCCGTAATCACCCCATCCCAAAGTCGAGATCTTTCCACCAGGCCACTCTGTACGTTTCTCAAGTCCCGACAATATCGTTATAAACAGGTTTTACAATATTCGGAGGATATTCGGTGGAATCGGATATCGAGCCCGTGATCCCCTCCATCCCAAAGTCGAGATCTTGCCACCAGACCACTGTGGACACTTCTCTGTGCTTTGACCATTTTTTATAAATAGCCTAGACTGACGCATCGGTCTGTCGGGCAAGTGGCCGGTTGCTGAGATGTTTCATCTTTGAATCGACCATATATAAAAGTATACCGTGAATTCAGAAAAGTGTGCCGTGATGAGCTTACTTTCCATAACAGAGGATACAGTGTTCCGACGAAAGGAATCGCTGGTCCGGCATGGGGGATTCCTCTCTTCTTCCAGTAATCAAAGTTTTGAGTGGAGTACCTGCAACACACACAACAGGATTTTGCATTTTACAGAGAAATTAACTGCCTCCTACACAGGACCCTAAATAGAACTTTTGAAAAGAAAGACAGTTTATACATAAATATTCTTTCACTAGCAGAGTACCCGGCGTTGCTCGGTCTTTTTCAGGTCAAAATCATTTGTAAGACCGGAAATAAAACCGGAAACTGAATCATTATTTATTAACAACAAAATGCTATGTTATTTTTTTGCGAGAATTAATTTTTTATGAAAATATCTTTAAATTATTAGTACAAAAATTTCTTTCAATTATTTTATATCATAGTATAATATTACATATATTTCTTGTATCAGCAGCCAATTTTGGGGGGATCTTATTATTTTAAGAACCTTGAACATAAAACTTTCATCCTAATTAGTCCATTTTCTCAATGTATTTCAATGACTGACCTCAACCCAATACGGAAGAGTGCGATATAGGGCCCATTTCTAAGTACAATATTCTTTTTTTGTTGTTTTTGAGCAATGTTGGAGTCATTTTTGAAATAATATTTTAACAATTAAATTGACTAAATTAACTAATGATTAAATTAAAGATATTAATGTTTATTCTGTGCATACTTTTGATTTTCAAGATTTATTCAATAGTATAGATATCAAAGATTTGATGAAAATTTTATTACAGATCTATGAAGATTTTAGCATAAATTAAATGATTAATATTAAAAAATATAATACATTAATAGAAGTTATATTAAAAGAAAATTATATTAGCTTTGACAATAAATTATACCAAAAAATGAAAGGTATTCCACAAGGTAGACCAGGAAGTAATGCTCTAGCTAATTTATATTTACACTATTATGAAAAAGAAATTATTTACAATAATTCTTATATCATGTATAGGTATATTGATGATTTATTAATATGTTTAAAAGTAGAAGAATACACACCACATATTGACTTTTATCCAGAGTATTTGATTTTACTAAAAACTAATGAGGGTTTTTATTCTGCAGATTTTCTAGGTCTTGAAATTAAAATAATTGATAATAAATTAAACACTAGATTTTTGATAAAAGAAACACTTTTCAGTTTAATATAAATAGGCTACCTTTTTGGAACAGCAATATCAGTATTCAAATTTATAGAAATATTGTCCTGAATTATATTCATAGATGCTCTATATTAATCACAGACAGAAAAAAACAGAGATTATATATTGATACATTTATTGAAAATGCTTTGAGATACGGATATCCTATTAATTTCATGTTTGTTTATTTTAATAAAAAATATTTAACACCTTTAAATTAATAGTCTTTTGGATTTATTTATTTTGAAGTGATCATATTCATGGAATTCACAAAGATATTAGTATTTCACTACATAGGTAAATGCCACCACTAGATTAAGAATTAAAATTGCATCATTTTATTTTGAAGTACATTTCCATATTAATACATATTATTATAATGAGTTTAATTTAAATTTATAGTTTAATTTTTAATGAGTTGAGTATAGTATTTACAGCCTAATTTAGAAATATTATTTTCACTTTAAATACGGAACTGTATTTCGGATAAAGCTAATGTCATTTCAATAGCTAAGACTATGAATTAGTAAGCATTGAGTTATATTTTTTCGTTTCTTATCTTGAAATATTTTGGAGATTTGATCCCATACTTTTTGTTTTTTTCCAAACATTGGCTTTCGCAGAGGGTTGGCGCCACAAATTCGGATTAATGCGACATAATCGATTCCCAAGTTCGATTGGCATTTGATTGTTGGAATTCCAATTCTGGGTTGTCTTTTTCATAATAGTAATAATCTAAATAGTATTAATACATTAGTGTATAATCTAATTATCTTTTTGTGTTTCATTTGTATGATTATTGATAAGGTAACATTATTTTATTTTTAATTTTAATTATTAGTTTAATAAGTGTATATATTGAAAATGTTACTTGAGTCATAATTGTTTGAAAAATATTTAAATAAATGTCTTTAACTAACTAATAATTCTATATAAATATAAATATATATATATATAATTAAAAGTTAATGTCAAACCTACCAAAGACACAACGTGCCTCGAGACTTTTGTAGCATTGAAGCAGCTCTTTAGAGAAAGCAATTTTTTATTTACAAAAAAAGAGCAGAGGAACAATGTTTTCGTGAACCATCAAACTCAATACATGATCTTCTCCTATAGTCATTAATAATCTTCTGTGATATCTCATCAGCCACATTATTATGAAAAAAATGGCAACTGCTTAAAATCGGTTGGGAAGAATTTTAGAACAATAATTTGCATTCAGGCGTGAAACAAACTGTACAACGAGAATGCATACTTCATTGTAAGGCATTTGGAATATAAAAAACGTGTATAACAAAAATGCATATCTCACTGTAAGAAATTAGATCTACAAAATAAGGAAAAATTAGCAGAAGAGTTCTAGAAGGAGATAACATGATATGCTAAATTATTCTGTCATTTTTAATGAAACGACAAAAATGTTTTTAACGGATTTCCGCTTCTCAAAGCTTTCACTGATACTTGAAGGAAGGCAAAGAATACTACAATGAAACAAACAGAAAAAAACATAAGAAAGGAGCAGTTCGGGTCCGCGCCGTAGATTTTTCGTGAAAACGTCGGGATGAAATCATAAAACAAGTATTTCATTTTAGTAGGTAACTTAATTATCAATCTTTTCAATACAATATTTACACAGAGTAGTATAATTGTTACAGAATAGATAAGTCACAAGCTACAACAGACTGTTCCTACTTGTGTTAAACTTGTGATTTATGTATTCTGTAACCATTCTACTACTCTGTATAAGTATTGTATTAAAGAGATTGATAATTAAATTGCATATTAATACGAAACACTTGTTTTATGATTTTATCCTGACTGTTTCATGAAAAATCTACGGCGTGGACCCGACCTACGCCTTTCTTATTTTTTTATTTAGAATAGGTTTTAATGGCGCCATCTGTTGACAGTATATAGAACTACATTTCGCCTATGCGCAGTAAAACATAATTTATTACAAATGCTAATATTTCCCGAAATATTCAAATTTTTTAAATGAAATGTTAATACTATGTTTATTTTACGTATTTTCAAGTATTCTGTAAGTTTCGTACAATTCGAATGAAAACTCTGCCTTTTATAATCAAAAAACATGCTGAGTTTGAAATTTTCAATTTAATACCGATTTTTACTTATATTCTGATAAATATTTTTATTTTCTCACTTTGGTTCCTAGTAATACTCCTCAAACTCCTTAAAATGACACTAGAATCAAACTCCTAACTAAACGCGTTTTCACGCTACACTTATTTATAACCATACATAAAGCTAATTCATAACAATCACGCGCATGCGCCTACACTGGTAAGCAAATACCATGCGACAAACTCTTACAAATATTATCTATCCATTGTGGGGTCAACCATTCTTTTCGCATTATTAGTCTCGTAGTTATTAGCGATTCAAATCTGAAGGTATTTTGTCACACAAGAAAGTTCGACCGATTATCACTGTAACTAGCGGAAAGACCTTTTCACGTCAAAAATTTTTTTAAAATATCATTGATTGCTGAAAACGTTTGCAATCGATTTTCATATTATAATTTGAGCAGTTTTTAAAATGTCTGATCTGCTAAAAAATCATTAATTTATGATTATATTATAACTAGTAGAAAATTAGCCTTGTAGAAGAGGTTAATAGAAAAATGGGTGAAATTGTCTCTGGAATTCTAATTTTTTATATAAAATCAGAGAATTTTATTGAATGTCTGGAAATATAAAAGGATAGACTGCTAAAATGTAAATTTTCGGTAAATTTGTAGTAAAACATATAATTAACTCTTTTTATTCAAAAAAAGAATATATCATTTCTATCTCTACTAGTAATAAAGGAGAATATGTGTGTATCTATTTGTTGGTTAGACCACTGGACCTAAAGCTACGAAATTGGCACAAACATATTTTGGAGTGTGGGAATGTGCACCTCGGAGCCCTTTTTTGAAATTTTAATTAGAATTTTCATTAATTAAAAATTAAGCGAAATTTTGGCGTTTTTCCTTCATAACTTCCGAAAATATTACAGCACAAAAATTATTTTTAAGCCATTTGAAAGTGCAAAAATTTACTTTTTCAATGATGCAATTATGTTATCGTACAAGTTTTCCTATACTTTTAATAATTTTTTAAATATCTTTTGGCATTATTTACAAAAATACTTTTCATTATTGCAATGAAATTCAAACAATTTTTATTGTTTAAACAAATATTTAAATCTCTTTCAATGTTGAAAGCTGAGGTAATTTCCTAATATACTTTTACGTTTTATGTCATCAAACTTTTAGTGGAATCTGTAAACTAAGCTCTCTGAGATATTACGTATATTAAGAAATATATCTAGTAAGCTGAAAAGGATTATGGTTGCTATGTCTTCATTCTTTTTCCGGCATATTTTAATCCAGCTAACATGGCGCTGGCCATAAAATGTGCTGCGCCATTTTAATGCTGAAATCAAATGCGTATTGTGCAAGAGGAATAAAAAAAAGTGAAAATAGCTCTGACAACATGCAATTAGATGTTACATGACATGATCAGTTATTTAACTCCAATAGGGACATTTATGTAGACATTAGAACAGGTGAAGGCCACTAAAGGAACGTGGGGTAAATATATTCCAAAATCTGAAGTTTAAAATTACGTTGTTAAGAGAAACATGAATATAAAATTCTAAGATTCAATTGAAATAATATTCCTGGTGAAAAAGCAGGTCGCCAAAGGTTTAAATAGTAGGCTAGTTAAGGTTTAATTAAAGGCCAGTTTTAAATAAACATGATCTTTATGATTTATCCTAAAATGTCCAAAAACTTTTAACAGGTATTTGATGCACCGATGAACAGGATCGAATTATTTAAAACTATATTTATCACATTTACATTCAGCATTTACTTAAAATTATAGAATAATAGTAGAATAAAGTCTGAAAATTTCGGATGACATTTGTTTTGAAGGCAAATGTACTAGAATTCCAAAATATCCTTGAATATTGTCAAATAATTTTAGCAGTGGCTGTCTATGAAGAAGATGAATTATTGGAAATGTGTTTCACGTGGTATGCAGCCTAACTCGCAAAGTTAAGTATTTTAATGTAAAATAAAAGCTCTGGTTGCCGATTTTCTTTACAGGGTAATCGTGGCTCAATAGTTGATTTTTAAACCGTTAGAGAAAAGCAAATAATTCCAACTGTAATAATTCTTTAAATAGCGTAAATACTTATGTTTCGTATTGATCGAGCCAATAAATATCATACTTAAAAATTAACGAAGAATTTTCTTACAGTTCCTCAATCCTATTAGTATAGTTAGTAAAATATTCTTGTCATACTACGATTTTACACAAAAAAAATTCCACTCTTCTACCACTAAAACTTCTCGAGTAATGAAGCTTTGAATTTCATTATTTTAAGCCGATCAAAGACCGCCTCTAGCAAGAGGAAAATCATCCTCTAGAGGGCCCATTAAAATGGTTTAAAATCGTCTAATAGGCCGCCTCTAGCAAGTGGCAAATCATCCTCTAGGCGGCTATTAAAATGATTTAAAATCGTCTAATAGGCCTCCTCTAGCAAGTGGAAAATCATCCTCTAGGGGGCCCATTAAAATGGTATAAAATCGTCTAATAGATCGCCTCTAGCAAGTGGCAAATCATCCTCTAGGCGCCTATTAAAATGGTTTAAAATCGTCTAATACCATGATATTCAAAGCTTCATAACCCGAGAAGTTTTAGTCTCAGAAGAATGGTATTTTTTGCGTAAAATCGTAGTGTGCCAAGGAAATTTTTCGGAACATGACTAATCGAACCGTGAGACTGTATAAAAATTTAAACCTCGTAATTTTTATGACATTACATTTATTGACTCAAAAAACATAAAATATAATTCGCTTTGCGTCATTTAAAGCATTTTTCCAGTCGGAAGCAAGTGCTGATCTCTAACGGCTTAGAAGTTAGCTATTGAACCACGATGAGAATGGAGTATGAGTCACAAGTTGAAATTTTGGTCAAGTGATAATTTTGGAACTTAATTTTAGAAACGAATAATTTCGAAATAAATAATTTCTGGAAACACCCTATTCTTACCAGTAGAGGCACAGGAGAGAGGCTATTCCAAGAAACAGAGTGATGGGCAGGGATCCTTCTAGAAGTTCCTCTCCATACATCTTAGCAACAAACGCGATTTCTGAGCAGCTAGCACACTGCCTGGATTCTCATTCGGAACAAATAATGCTGTTTCATTACTTTGAAGAAAATAGTTAATTGGTGTATGTAGTCCCACTTTAATTTTGCAGCGCGTTAAAAGTAAATTACAATAATTGCATCCTTTCTCAAAAAAATGACGAAGCATCCTATAACAAATAAAAAAAGACATTGAATAAAAAGAATCATGAAATTTCATGACAATTGTATTATCCGTCATAGTTATATCATATCAGATGCAAATTTTGCACTGTGTTTAAAAAAAATGAGAATCAACTCCCCGCTTGAAGATATCATCAACTGCAGGTCATGATCTGCTAAAACTTATTGATGAAACTTACTATCATAACGCGTTTGCAAAGCAAAAACATTCACTGTTTTCAAAAAGGAAAGAACATTCTTTTTTAATATTTTTGAATTTCATTCAGAAGAAAGTGCAGATAACCATTACATAATTAGGAAATTCTACAATATTATTTCACCCCATCGTGCAATTCATCTTATGCTACTATTTCACCCATTCTATTCGCTACTATTGCACGACAATTCACGACACCCAGGGCTTTACACTAACACGTTTCGAAAATTAAAGAAGTTCAAGGGTAACATGGAGCGTAATAAAAGATTTAAAAACAAGGCATGTCAGTGGTGTAGTGACCGGGGGGGGGGGCCAGGGAGGTATAGATATCCCGGGCGCCAGTTTCAGGTGGTGCCATACAGACAAGACACACTACTGCTTTTATGCCATTTTTAAAGTAAAATATGATGAGGCTTAAAAACAATATCTTACCCCTCTTAATCTTTTTGTGTTTTTAATGTTAAGCTTCTTGTGTTTTTGCTCTTTGCGTTTTGTGATTTTTTATCTTTATCTTTTTGTGCTTTGTATTTTTGCTCTTTATCGTTTTTCAGTTCATTGATGTAAGCTATGATTTTTAAATTGTTCTCCTCATACCTTGGGGTTCTTTGTAAATTCTTTTTTAATTTAGTTCATTTGTTTTGTTTCATGTTTCCCCTCAAGCCTGTGGAAGGCCTTACATCCTCTTGGGAAGGCTGGGCCGGGGCGGGCTGTAAATAAATAA
The DNA here is from genome assembly GCA_013235015.1 of Araneus ventricosus. Taxonomy (NCBI): domain Eukaryota; kingdom Metazoa; phylum Arthropoda; class Arachnida; order Araneae; family Araneidae; genus Araneus; species Araneus ventricosus. Next base: position 2,690 of record BGPR01043800.1, on the reverse strand, counting down.
ATATCCTGCCCCTGGTGCCAATCGCTCTTTTTAAGCCACTGATGATGATCGGAATAAAAAAAATCATATTATTTTCCGGCCGCCCTTTACTTTCGATACAACACTGGCCATGGTAACAAAACAGTTATGTCACTTTTATATCACAACGGTCATAGTCAGTTGTTTGCTGTCAAAAGTTTTCAGTCACAACTTTTATGTCGAAACAGTTGTGTCACTTTTATGTCACAACGGTCATAGTCAGTTGTCTGTTGTCAAAAGTTTCAGTCACAACTTTTATGTCAAAACAGTTGCGTCATTTTTATGTCGCAATGGTCATAGTCAGTTGCTTCTAGTCAAAAGTTTTCAGTCACAACTTTTATGTCAAAACAGTTTTGTCACTTTTATGTCAAAACAGTTGTCACTTTTATGTCAAAACAGTTTTGTCACTTTTATGTCACAACTGTCATAGTCAGTTGTTTGCTGTAAAAAGTTTTCAGTCACAACTTTTATGTCAAAACAGTTTTGTCACTTTTATGTCACAACGGTCATAGTCAGTTGTTTGCTGTCAAAAGTTTTCAGTCACAACTTTTATTTCAAAACAGTTGCGTCACTTTTATGTCACACACGGTCATAGTCAGTTGCTTCTAGTCAAAAGTTTTCAGTCACAACTTTTATGTCACTTTTTAAAGTCAAATATGACGAGGGAGCGTACAAATATCATGCTCTGGGCACCTTTATGACGGGGAAAGGGCGAAAAAATCATATTAAGACCTAGGCGCCACTTACCCTCGCTATGTCACTGAGGCACATCTCATTTAAAATCAGGAAAATTCCCAAATAGCACGTAGCGTAGTAAAAGATTATTAAATCGAAAGTTACCTTATTTGAAAAAAATGAAATCTCCGAATAGCACGTAACTTAGTGGTGGTTAGTTTGCAACGTAATGTGTACTGTACGTGTTACATCGAATAAGTGTTTGTCCAGTGGCGTAGCTGCAACTTTTGCCGCCCGGGGCGTACTTGCAATATCTCGTTCTTCCTTTTCATGTTACGCAGGTCATAACATCCTCAAAATAAAAATAATTAATTCAAGGAAAAAATAATTTATTTGTAAAAAAAATCGTCGTTTGAAGCCTTTAATCTATGCAGATAGGTTGCGAAATCGCGCGTCCACCATCAGTTTTTCTTTCATATATCGGCAATTTAACGACAAAAGGCGAAAAATACACTGGTGCGCAAAAATTAAGGTCCTTATCGGAAAATACGGGAAATTTACAATTCAGTTGAAAACTGTGGTTCGCAATCAGTATCGGAAAATCTTGGGACTTGCCATCGATTATCATACACATTTTAGAGTGAAAATTCCAACACGACCCGTTCAACAGGACGTTCATAACGAGATGAAATTTTCCTTAGTGGTTATGTTTGATGTGCATAATATTTTCATGCATTTTCGTAAACATAGTGCAAATATTCGGGAAGTTATAAAGGTTTTTATAAAAAATCTCAAATTTTCCCGCATGGTTTTTGCTTATAACATGCAGAGTTTTCATTCAAAATTATACGACACTTACAGAAAATTCGATAATATGTTATAGAAGTATTGTATTAAAATTTGAAATCAATACGTTGAATATTAGAGGAAATATGATTATTTGCACTAAATAATTTTTTACTGTGCATGTGCGAGACATAGCGTAATTTTCTTTCATCACTTCAAATCCAGATATATAGAACAACTTATATAAAAATTCCATATGAATACCATTAAAATTCAGAAAGAGGTTGGCATTTCAGTGAGCTGAATTTAAATTTCTCTTTGAGAGAAGCTAAGTGCTCAGAGTTCTTCAAAAAAATTATATTTTCGAAACTTCAAAAATATCAGTTCGTTCAAGAACCCTCATCATTTAGCTTCTCTCAAAGAGAAATTTAAATTCACTCCACTGAAATGCCTAACTCTTTCTGAATTTTAACAGTATTCATTTGGAATTGTTATGTAAGTGATGAAAGAAAATTACGCTATGTCTCGCACATGCGCAGTAAAAATTTATTAAGTACAAATACTCTTATTTCCTCTAATATTCAAAGTATTGACTCTGCATCTTATAAGCATGAAAATTTGGAATTTTTTTTTATAAAAACCTTTATATCTTCCCGAATATTTGTGCTGTGTTTACAAAAATGAATCAAAATATTATGCACATCAAACATAACCACTAATGAAAGTTTCATCTCATTTCTATGAAACGGGATGAGTCGATATTCCTTTCCGTCACCATCACTTTCTGGTCGACTCCCTAATTGGCCTCGTGACCAAATCTTCACTGTAAAATGTAGATGATACTCGATTGTATGTTACACTAATCTTCACAACTAATTTCGAACCATTGGTTTCGTATAAATTGCACATTTCTCGTATTTCCCGAAACGGACCTTAAATTTTGCAGACCTGTGTACGAATCTGCTAGTTCTTTTTATGTACACATTAATTGAACTAATGCCTCTGCTCTTAGTTATAAAATTATTTTCTTGAATGTCTGATTTTCCCGCCTGGGGTGGACCGCAGCCGCCACCTTCCTTTAACTACGCCACTGTGTTTATCACCACATAACGAATTTATAAAGCTCCCTTAACTAAAAGCCAGCAATCTGACACGGCAGATTATAACAAAATAATATAGGAGAAAGCTTAGAAAATGAAGATACTTCAACA
>BGPR01043798.1:0-12828 GCA_013235015.1 Araneus ventricosus | reverse complement strand
TGTTGAAGTATCTTCATTTTCTAAGCTTTCTCCTATATTATTTTGTTATAATCTGCCGTGTCAGATTGCTGGCTTTTAGTTAAGGGAGCTTTATAAATTCGTTATGTGGTGATAAACACAGTGGCGTAGTTAAAGGAAGGTGGCGGCTGCGGTCCACCCCAGGCGGGAAAATCAGACATTCAAGAAAATAATTTTATAACTAAGAGCAGAGGCATTAGTTCAATTAATGTGTACATAAAAAGAACTAGCAGATTCGTACACAGGTCTGCAAAATTTAAGGTCCGTTTCGGGAAATACGAGAAATGTGCAATTTATACGAAACCAATGGTTCGAAATTAGTTGTGAAGATTAGTGTAACATACAATCGAGTATCATCTACATTTTACAGTGAAGATTTGGTCACGAGGCCAATTAGGGAGTCGACCAGAAAGTGATGGTGACGGAAAGGAATATCGACTCATCCCGTTTCATAGAAATGAGATGAAACTTTCATTAGTGGTTATGTTTGATGTGCATAATATTTTGATTCATTTTTGTAAACACAGCACAAATATTCGGGAAGATATAAAGGTTTTTATAAAAAAAAATTCCAAATTTTCATGCTTATAAGATGCAGAGTCAATACTTTGAATATTAGAGGAAATAAGAGTATTTGTACTTAATAAATTTTTACTGCGCATGTGCGAGACATAGCGTAATTTTCTTTCATCACTTACATAACAATTCCAAATGAATACTGTTAAAATTCAGAAAGAGTTAGGCATTTCAGTGGAGTGAATTTAAATTTCTCTTTGAGAGAAGCTAAATGATGAGGGTTCTTGAACGAACTGATATTTTTGAAGTTTCGAAAATATAATTTTTTTGAAGAACTCTGAGCACTTAGCTTCTCTCAAAGAGAAATTTAAATTCAGCTCACTGAAATGCCAACCTCTTTCTGAATTTTAATGGTATTCATATGGAATTTTTATATAAGTTGTTCTATATATCTGGATTTGAAGTGATGAAAGAAAATTACGCTATGTCTCGCACATGCACAGTAAAAAATTATTTAGTGCAAATAATCATATTTCCTCTAATATTCAACGTATTGATTTCAAATTTTAATACAATACTTCTATAACATATTATCGAATTTTCTGTAAGTGTCGTATAATTTTGAATGAAAACTCTGCATGTTATAAGCAAAAACCATGCGGGAAAATTTGAGATTTTTTATAAAAACCTTTATAACTTCCCGAATATTTGCACTATGTTTACGAAAATGCATGAAAATATTATGCACATCAAACATAACCACTAAGGAAAATTTCATCTCGTTATGAACGTCCTGTTGAACGGGTCGTGTTGGAATTTTCACTCTAAAATGTGTATGATAATCGATGGCAAGTCCCAAGATTTTCCGATACTGATTGCGAACCACAGTTTTCAACTGAATTGTAAATTTCCCGTATTTTCCGATAAGGACCTTAATTTTTGCGCACCAGTGTATTTTTCGCCTTTTGTCGTTAAATTGCCGATATATGAAAGAAAAACTGATGGTGGACGCGCGATTTCGCAACCTATCTGCATAGATTAAAGGCTTCAAACGACGATTTTTTTTACAAATAAATTATTTTTTCCTTGAATTAATTATTTTTATTTTGAGGATGTTATGACCTGCGTAACATGAAAAGGAAGAACGAGATATTGCAAGTACGCCCCGGGCGGCAAAAGTTGCAGCTACGCCACTGGACAAACACTTATTCGATGTAACACGTACAGTACACATTACGTTGCAAACTAACCACCACTAAGTTACGTGCTATTCGGAGATTTCATTTTTTTCAAATAAGGTAACTTTCGATTTAATAATCTTTTACTACGCTACGTGCTATTTGGGAATTTTCCTGATTTTAAATGAGATGTGCCTCAGTGACATAGCGAGGGTAAGTGGCGCCTAGGTCTTAATATGATTTTTTCGCCCTTTCCCCGTCATAAAGGTGCCCAGAGCATGATATTTGTACGCTCCCTCGTCATATTTGACTTTAAAAAGTGACATAAAAGTTGTGACTGAAAACTTTTGACTAGAAGCAACTGACTATGACCGTGTGTGACATAAAAGTGACGCAACTGTTTTGAAATAAAAGTTGTGACTGAAAACTTTTGACAGCAAACAACTGACTATGACCGTTGTGACATAAAAGTGACAAAACTGTTTTGACATAAAAGTTGTGACTGAAAACTTTTTACAGCAAACAACTGACTATGACAGTTGTGACATAAAAGTGACAAAACTGTTTTGACATAAAAGTGACAACTGTTTTGACATAAAAGTGACAAAACTGTTTTGACATAAAAGTTGTGACTGAAAACTTTTGACTAGAAGCAACTGACTATGACCATTGCGACATAAAAATGACGCAACTGTTTTGACATAAAAGTTGTGACTGAAACTTTTGACAACAGACAACTGACTATGACCGTTGTGACATAAAAGTGACACAACTGTTTCGACATAAAAGTTGTGACTGAAAACTTTTGACAGCAAACAACTGACTATGACCGTTGTGATATAAAAGTGACATAACTGTTTTGTTACCATGGCCAGTGTTGTATCGAAAGTAAAGGGCGGCCGGAAAATAATATGATTTTTTTTATTCCGATCATCATCAGTGGCTTAAAAAGAGCGATTGGCACCAGGGGCAGGATATTTATTTATTTACAGCCCGCCCCGGCCCAGCCTTCCCAAGAGGATGTAAGGCCTTCCACAGGCTTGAGGGGAAACATGAAACAAAACAAATGAACTAAATTAAAAAAGAATTTACAAAGAACCCCAAGGTATGAGGAGAACAATTTAAAAATCATAGCTTACATCAATGAACTGAAAAACGATAAAGAGCAAAAATACAAAGCACAAAAAGATAAAGATAAAAAATCACAAAACGCAAAGAGCAAAAACACAAGAAGCTTAACATTAAAAACACAAAAAGATTAAGAGGGGTAAGATATTGTTTTTAAGCCTCATCATATTTTACTTTAAAAATGGCATAAAAGCAGTAGTGTGTCTTGTCTGTATGGCACCACCTGAAACTGGCGCCCGGGATATCTATACCTCCCTTGCCCCCCCCCCCGGTCACTACACCACTGACATGCCTTGTTTTTAAATCTTTTATTACGCTCCATGTTACCCTTGAACTTCTTTAATTTTCGAAACGTGTTAGTGTAAAGCCCTGGGTGTCGTGAATTGTCGTGCAATAGTAGCGAATAGAATGGGTGAAATAGTAGCATAAGATGAATTGCACGATGGGGTGAAATAATATTGTAGAATTTCCTAATTATGTAATGGTTATCTGCACTTTCTTCTGAATGAAATTCAAAAATATTAAAAAAGAATGTTCTTTCCTTTTTGAAAACAGTGAATGTTTTTGCTTTGCAAACGCGTTATGATAGTAAGTTTCATCAATAAGTTTTAGCAGATCATGACCTGCAGTTGATGATATCTTCAAGCGGGGAGTTGATTCTCATTTTTTTTAAACACAGTGCAAAATTTGCATCTGATATGATATAACTATGACGGATAATACAATTGTCATGAAATTTCATGATTCTTTTTATTCAATGTCTTTTTTTATTTGTTATAGGATGCTTCGTCATTTTTTTGAGAAAGGATGCAATTATTGTAATTTACTTTTAACGCGCTGCAAAATTAAAGTGGGACTACATACACCAATTAACTATTTTCTTCAAAGTAATGAAACAGCATTATTTGTTCCGAATGAGAATCCAGGCAGTGTGCTAGCTGCTCAGAAATCGCGTTTGTTGCTAAGATGTATGGAGAGGAACTTCTAGAAGGATCCCTGCCCATCACTCTGTTTCTTGGAATAGCCTCTCTCCTGTGCCTCTACTGGTAAGAATAGGGTGTTTCCAGAAATTATTTATTTCGAAATTATTCGTTTCTAAAATTAAGTTCCAAAATTATCACTTGACCAAAATTTCAACTTGTGACTCATACTCCATTCTCATCGTGGTTCAATAGCTAACTTCTAAGCCGTTAGAGATCAGCACTTGCTTCCGACTGGAAAAATGCTTTAAATGACGCAAAGCGAATTATATTTTATGTTTTTTGAGTCAATAAATGTAATGTCATAAAAATTACGAGGTTTAAATTTTTATACAGTCTCACGGTTCGATTAGTCATGTTCCGAAAAATTTCCTTGGCACACTACGATTTTACGCAAAAAATACCATTCTTCTGAGACTAAAACTTCTCGGGTTATGAAGCTTTGAATATCATGGTATTAGACGATTTTAAACCATTTTAATAGGCGCCTAGAGGATGATTTGCCACTTGCTAGAGGCGATCTATTAGACGATTTTATACCATTTTAATGGGCCCCCTAGAGGATGATTTTCCACTTGCTAGAGGAGGCCTATTAGACGATTTTAAATCATTTTAATAGCCGCCTAGAGGATGATTTGCCACTTGCTAGAGGCGGCCTATTAGACGATTTTAAACCATTTTAATGGGCCCTCTAGAGGATGATTTTCCTCTTGCTAGAGGCGGTCTTTGATCGGCTTAAAATAATGAAATTCAAAGCTTCATTACTCGAGAAGTTTTAGTGGTAGAAGAGTGGAATTTTTTTTGTGTAAAATCGTAGTATGACAAGAATATTTTACTAACTATACTAATAGGATTGAGGAACTGTAAGAAAATTCTTCGTTAATTTTTAAGTATGATATTTATTGGCTCGATCAATACGAAACATAAGTATTTACGCTATTTAAAGAATTATTACAGTTGGAATTATTTGCTTTTCTCTAACGGTTTAAAAATCAACTATTGAGCCACGATTACCCTGTAAAGAAAATCGGCAACCAGAGCTTTTATTTTACATTAAAATACTTAACTTTGCGAGTTAGGCTGCATACCACGTGAAACACATTTCCAATAATTCATCTTCTTCATAGACAGCCACTGCTAAAATTATTTGACAATATTCAAGGATATTTTGGAATTCTAGTACATTTGCCTTCAAAACAAATGTCATCCGAAATTTTCAGACTTTATTCTACTATTATTCTATAATTTTAAGTAAATGCTGAATGTAAATGTGATAAATATAGTTTTAAATAATTCGATCCTGTTCATCGGTGCATCAAATACCTGTTAAAAGTTTTTGGACATTTTAGGATAAATCATAAAGATCATGTTTATTTAAAACTGGCCTTTAATTAAACCTTAACTAGCCTACTATTTAAACCTTTGGCGACCTGCTTTTTCACCAGGAATATTATTTCAATTGAATCTTAGAATTTTATATTCATGTTTCTCTTAACAACGTAATTTTAAACTTCAGATTTTGGAATATATTTACCCCACGTTCCTTTAGTGGCCTTCACCTGTTCTAATGTCTACATAAATGTCCCTATTGGAGTTAAATAACTGATCATGTCATGTAACATCTAATTGCATGTTGTCAGAGCTATTTTCACTTTTTTTTATTCCTCTTGCACAATACGCATTTGATTTCAGCATTAAAATGGCGCAGCACATTTTATGGCCAGCGCCATGTTAGCTGGATTAAAATATGCCGGAAAAAGAATGAAGACATAGCAACCATAATCCTTTTCAGCTTACTAGATATATTTCTTAATATACGTAATATCTCAGAGAGCTTAGTTTACAGATTCCACTAAAAGTTTGATGACATAAAACGTAAAAGTATATTAGGAAATTACCTCAGCTTTCAACATTGAAAGAGATTTAAATATTTGTTTAAACAATAAAAATTGTTTGAATTTCATTGCAATAATGAAAAGTATTTTTGTAAATAATGCCAAAAGATATTTAAAAAATTATTAAAAGTATAGGAAAACTTGTACGATAACATAATTGCATCATTGAAAAAGTAAATTTTTGCACTTTCAAATGGCTTAAAAATAATTTTTGTGCTGTAATATTTTCGGAAGTTATGAAGGAAAAACGCCAAAATTTCGCTTAATTTTTAATTAATGAAAATTCTAATTAAAATTTCAAAAAAGGGCTCCGAGGTGCACATTCCCACACTCCAAAATATGTTTGTGCCAATTTCGTAGCTTTAGGTCCAGTGGTCTAACCAACAAATAGATACACACATATTCTCCTTTATTACTAGTAGAGATAGAAATGATATATTCTTTTTTTGAATAAAAAGAGTTAATTATATGTTTTACTACAAATTTACCGAAAATTTACATTTTAGCAGTCTATCCTTTTATATTTCCAGACATTCAATAAAATTCTCTGATTTTATATAAAAAATTAGAATTCCAGAGACAATTTCACCCATTTTTCTATTAACCTCTTCTACAAGGCTAATTTTCTACTAGTTATAATATAATCATAAATTAATGATTTTTTAGCAGATCAGACATTTTAAAAACTGCTCAAATTATAATATGAAAATCGATTGCAAACGTTTTCAGCAATCAATGATATTTTAAAAAAATTTTTGACGTGAAAAGGTCTTTCCGCTAGTTACAGTGATAATCGGTCGAACTTTCTTGTGTGACAAAATACCTTCAGATTTGAATCGCTAATAACTACGAGACTAATAATGCGAAAAGAATGGTTGACCCCACAATGGATAGATAATATTTGTAAGAGTTTGTCGCATGGTATTTGCTTACCAGTGTAGGCGCATGCGCGTGATTGTTATGAATTAGCTTTATGTATGGTTATAAATAAGTGTAGCGTGAAAACGCGTTTAGTTAGGAGTTTGATTCTAGTGTCATTTTAAGGAGTTTGAGGAGTATTACTAGGAACCAAAGTGAGAAAATAAAAATATTTATCAGAATATAAGTAAAAATCGGTATTAAATTGAAAATTTCAAACTCAGCATGTTTTTTGATTATAAAAGGCAGAGTTTTCATTCGAATTGTACGAAACTTACAGAATACTTGAAAATACGTAAAATAAACATAGTATTAACATTTCATTTAAAAAATTTGAATATTTCGGGAAATATTAGCATTTGTAATAAATTATGTTTTACTGCGCATAGGCGAAATGTAGTTCTATATACTGTCAACAGATGGCGCCATTAAAACCTATTCTAAATAAAAAAATAAGAAAGGCGTAGGTCGGGTCCACGCCGTAGATTTTTCATGAAACAGTCAGGATAAAATCATAAAACAAGTGTTTCGTATTAATATGCAATTTAATTATCAATCTCTTTAATACAATACTTATACAGAGTAGTAGAATGGTTACAGAATACATAAATCACAAGTTTAACACAAGTAGGAACAGTCTGTTGTAGCTTGTGACTTATCTATTCTGTAACAATTATACTACTCTGTGTAAATATTGTATTGAAAAGATTGATAATTAAGTTACCTACTAAAATGAAATACTTGTTTTATGATTTCATCCCGACGTTTTCACGAAAAATCTACGGCGCGGACCCGAACTGCTCCTTTCTTATGTTTTTTTCTGTTTGTTTCATTGTAGTATTCTTTGCCTTCCTTCAAGTATCAGTGAAAGCTTTGAGAAGCGGAAATCCGTTAAAAACATTTTTGTCGTTTCATTAAAAATGACAGAATAATTTAGCATATCATGTTATCTCCTTCTAGAACTCTTCTGCTAATTTTTCCTTATTTTGTAGATCTAATTTCTTACAGTGAGATATGCATTTTTGTTATACACGTTTTTTATATTCCAAATGCCTTACAATGAAGTATGCATTCTCGTTGTACAGTTTGTTTCACGCCTGAATGCAAATTATTGTTCTAAAATTCTTCCCAACCGATTTTAAGCAGTTGCCATTTTTTTCATAATAATGTGGCTGATGAGATATCACAGAAGATTATTAATGACTATAGGAGAAGATCATGTATTGAGTTTGATGGTTCACGAAAACATTGTTCCTCTGCTCTTTTTTTGTAAATAAAAAATTGCTTTCTCTAAAGAGCTGCTTCAATGCTACAAAAGTCTCGAGGCACGTTGTGTCTTTGGTAGGTTTGACATTAACTTTTAATTATATATATATATATTTATATTTATATAGAATTATTAGTTAGTTAAAGACATTTATTTAAATATTTTTCAAACAATTATGACTCAAGTAACATTTTCAATATATACACTTATTAAACTAATAATTAAAATTAAAAATAAAATAATGTTACCTTATCAATAATCATACAAATGAAACACAAAAAGATAATTAGATTATACACTAATGTATTAATACTATTTAGATTATTACTATTATGAAAAAGACAACCCAGAATTGGAATTCCAACAATCAAATGCCAATCGAACTTGGGAATCGATTATGTCGCATTAATCCGAATTTGTGGCGCCAACCCTCTGCGAAAGCCAATGTTTGGAAAAAAACAAAAAGTATGGGATCAAATCTCCAAAATATTTCAAGATAAGAAACGAAAAAATATAACTCAATGCTTACTAATTCATAGTCTTAGCTATTGAAATGACATTAGCTTTATCCGAAATACAGTTCCGTATTTAAAGTGAAAATAATATTTCTAAATTAGGCTGTAAATACTATACTCAACTCATTAAAAATTAAACTATAAATTTAAATTAAACTCATTATAATAATATGTATTAATATGGAAATGTACTTCAAAATAAAATGATGCAATTTTAATTCTTAATCTAGTGGTGGCATTTACCTATGTAGTGAAATACTAATATCTTTGTGAATTCCATGAATATGATCACTTCAAAATAAATAAATCCAAAAGACTATTAATTTAAAGGTGTTAAATATTTTTTATTAAAATAAACAAACATGAAATTAATAGGATATCCGTATCTCAAAGCATTTTCAATAAATGTATCAATATATAATCTCTGTTTTTTTCTGTCTGTGATTAATATAGAGCATCTATGAATATAATTCAGGACAATATTTCTATAAATTTGAATACTGATATTGCTGTTCCAAAAAGGTAGCCTATTTATATTAAACTGAAAAGTGTTTCTTTTATCAAAAATCTAGTGTTTAATTTATTATCAATTATTTTAATTTCAAGACCTAGAAAATCTGCAGAATAAAAACCCTCATTAGTTTTTAGTAAAATCAAATACTCTGGATAAAAGTCAATATGTGGTGTGTATTCTTCTACTTTTAAACATATTAATAAATCATCAATATACCTATACATGATATAAGAATTATTGTAAATAATTTCTTTTTCATAATAGTGTAAATATAAATTAGCTAGAGCATTACTTCCTGGTCTACCTTGTGGAATACCTTTCATTTTTTGGTATAATTTATTGTCAAAGCTAATATAATTTTCTTTTAATATAACTTCTATTAATGTATTATATTTTTTAATATTAATCATTTAATTTATGCTAAAATCTTCATAGATCTGTAATAAAATTTTCATCAAATCTTTGATATCTATACTATTGAATAAATCTTGAAAATCAAAAGTATGCACAGAATAAACATTAATATCTTTAATTTAATCATTAGTTAATTTAGTCAATTTAATTGTTAAAATATTATTTCAAAAATGACTCCAACATTGCTCAAAAACAACAAAAAAAGAATATTGTACTTAGAAATGGGCCCTATATCGCACTCTTCCGTATTGGGTTGAGGTCAGTCATTGAAATACATTGAGAAAATGGACTAATTAGGATGAAAGTTTTATGTTCAAGGTTCTTAAAATAATAAGATCCCCCCAAAATTGGCTGCTGATACAAGAAATATATGTAATATTATACTATGATATAAAATAATTGAAAGAAATTTTTGTACTAATAATTTAAAGATATTTTCATAAAAAATTAATTCTCGCAAAAAAATAACATAGCATTTTGTTGTTAATAAATAATGATTCAGTTTCCGGTTTTATTTCCGGTCTTACAAATGATTTTGACCTGAAAAAGACCGAGCAACGCCGGGTACTCTGCTAGTGAAAGAATATTTATGTATAAACTGTCTTTCTTTTCAAAAGTTCTATTTAGGGTCCTGTGTAGGAGGCAGTTAATTTCTCTGTAAAATGCAAAATCCTGTTGTGTGTGTTGCAGGTACTCCACTCAAAACTTTGATTACTGGAAGAAGAGAGGAATCCCCCATGCCGGACCAGCGATTCCTTTCGTCGGAACACTGTATCCTCTGTTATGGAAAGTAAGCTCATCACGGCACACTTTTCTGAATTCACGGTATACTTTTATATATGGTCGATTCAAAGATGAAACATCTCAGCAACCGGCCACTTGTCCGACAGACCGATGCGTCAGTCTAGGCTATTTATAAAAAATGGTCAAAGCACAGAGAAGTGTCCACAGTGGTCTGGTGGCAAGATCTCGACTTTGGGATGGAGGGGATCACGGGCTCGATATCCGATTCCACCGAATATCCTCCGAATATTGTAAAACCTGTTTATAACGATATTGTCGGGACTTGAGAAACGTACAGAGTGGCCTGGTGGAAAGATCTCGACTTTGGGATGGGGGGATTACGGGCTCGATATCCGATTCCACCGAATATCCTCGAAATAATGTAAACCAGTTATTATAACGATATTGTCAGGAAAAGGAAAAAATAGAGTTATAGGCAGGTTATCGTTGTAAAAAGTTTGAGCATTTGCGTAACTAATTTTATTGGGATATTGATTCATCTTAAAATATTCGCTGATATAAAATCGTATTTTATGAACTTTAAATTATTTAAAATTTTTAAAGAACTTCATAGTGAAAATTATGAAGCTCTTAAAAAAGGAGATGGTTGGGAATGGTTGTACGTTAGGTAATGTTGAAACAAAATCCTGCAGAGTGTAAGTTAGTGATACAGCATCCTAACATGGATCCCCCTACTATAACAGGCTACGGTTTTAGTCTCGTCCAATACCCCTATTATATCTGTACATTCTGGAACTCAGGATGTAATTTTCAAATAAAAAAAATCGGGATTGTACTGTAGAGCTTTTCAAAGAGGTAAAATGATCGTTATAGATAGGTGCATCTGAAACGTGATTAACCCTGTAGGAAGGTTCAAAATATATTGAATAAATACCGAGACCAAAGAAAATATCGTTGCAGGCAGATTTATCGTTTTAGACAGTATCGCTATACACAAATTTCACTTTATGTGGTTCTAATGTATGATAAATCTGCTGTCATGGGTCGAACGTGCATCCTCTTGGGTGATATGGATGTCTGGAGTGTAGAATTCTGGCTCAGTTGTTGCATTCATCGTCTAACCAATTTCTCCCGAAGCAATACTCGTGTTTCTTTAAAGGGTACATTAATCTAACTGCATTAAACCAATCATAGCTACAGAAAAAGGGATTTTGGAGTCAAAGGGAAAAAAACATATTTCTAGAAAAATATTTTTTCAAAACAGAACACTCAAAAATTTTTATTGACAGAGTATCACCTATCAGACGTAACTTTTTTCACAACTAGACTGTTTACAGCAAGATTGCCGTGAGCCGGCCTGACGAATGATGCATTTTCTAGACTAACTTCCAGTTGTTCTGTACACACATAAATAGTTGAAAGCTAAATTTTTCAAACACCCACAGCCGAAAGACAAACACTTTTCAGACTAATCAGGAAACCTCATTGACTTAACCATTCTAAAAATTCTGCTTTGTCAATTATTGAATTACCAGTTTTGATTAGGATAACTTAAGTAGTGTCACACATTCTAAAACACATGATGATTCGCTTAAACTTTTATCTTCCTTGAAGAGCAGAGCAGCAATCATTACTGACGCTGGGTCAGTATCGAAAAAATTGTCGATCAAATTTTCCCCAAAGCAAAGAAGAGATGTCACATTTCAGGAATAAAACAATTTCACCCTTGGCATTATTTTTTTACATTCTCGCATGCAAAGTAAATAAAGAAAAAGTATTGAAATCGGCATAAAATTCGACCTCAAGATTTTGATTAATCTCCATGCTTTAGACCTTCCTATATCCGAAAATCACACTTTTGGGAATTGTATTTGTCTACACGTATGCAGAATGAATCAAAAAAGGAACTTACTCAATCGATGAAATTTAGCACATGAGGTTATCAACACAAATGTAAGTCAGTATCAAATTTTATTCCAAATTCGTCAACTAATTGACAGTCTGTCGATTCATGTGTAAATGAAAGCGGTAACTCAAAAATACAACAAACTAGAAGAATGAAATCTGGTATGTGGTCTTGATACCAAAATTGTACATCTATTTCCAGTTTTGGACTCAATCATTTAATGGAAGAAGTTCAAAATTCATATTATACTCTCTTCGCAATATGATGAAGGTCAGCACGAAACGCGCGTGCCACAGCAAATCATCGTGCTGTGTCAAAATATATCTACCGATTACAAAGAATCATTATGATTCTAGATACGGGGACATGAACTGGGGTTATTTTCATTTTTTGGCGAATTTATTCGAGTGACTTCTTTTGATTTCAAGATATTTAATGTGCAAAGTCATCGTGTCTTGGTGACGGATTTTGAAACTTGATTAATTTTTATCTCCTTACTTTTTGTAACGAAAGTAAAGTCCCACAATTTGATAAGTATGTGCAGTAAGTTCGGTTGCACTTAACACAAAACACTTTTGCCTAACCCTACTCATCTCTGCTTTAATTGAGGGCACCCTGCTCTTCTGACTTCAACTGCTTTTTGATAATCCTGATGCTCCTTCACTTGAAATTTGCTAATTTCAAACTGTTTGTTTTTCCTAAAATATTTTCTAGTCAGAAATAATATATTCAACGAAGTACACCACCGAGAACAAACATTTTGCTGACGAGAAGAAAATGCCAAAATAGTGCTGTTAGTAATGAGTCAATAACGCGGTTAGCAAAGATTCAGGTC
>BGPR01043797.1:0-11482 GCA_013235015.1 Araneus ventricosus | reverse complement strand
ATGGTGACAAAACGTTAATGCGTTTATGCCAGTTTTTAAAGTAAAATACAATTGAGGGGCGAAAAAATACAATCCCCTGGGCACAAACTAAATCCCTGATAATGACGAGGGGGGGCGAAAAATCCCACCATAACCCTGGCGCCACTTACCCTCCCTACGCCACTGTACCTAGTCCGTCTTATTAAGCTATCGTCATATTTAGTAGCACTTACTATCGTAAAGGTTTCGATAAACAGCTTTCTAAACACTTCTGCTTTAAAGATAGTGTCGTTATATCCGGAGTGACATGTTTATCAAGTTTTATTTGTGATTTCCAACATTATGTCGGTAAAGAGAGGATAGCAGTTAAACGAGCGACGATTTAACGGGGTTTGTGTGCGGGCCAGATCGATAAGAGAGTGGAACAAAGCCTCGTTGATCGGTTGTTCCTCCGTAAAGGTCGCCGCAGAAAGACGAGTCCAGTGTGTTTGTGCTGGCCGACCCAGAGTGCTTTGTTTTGACGGCGTCGGTCCGTACCTGCCGAAGAGAACGGGTTCCTCTTCCATCCGTGAGAAAAATCATCCTCGAGGCCGACGCATACCTGGCATTCCGCCCGCTGAGATGGGGAGGGGGGGGGGGGGGTACCTTCTTTTGAGAAAGAACCGACCGAAGATTAAAATTCTTGCGGCGGACCTACCTGCTCGTGCAATCGGAACGAGTTTGGATGGGGAGGGGGGAGGCACTTGAAAGCCAACGCACCGCCGCGCTATATTCTTTTTCTTTCCTTGGCCTCGCTTTTCTTTCCTCCTTCTTGCGTTCGCTCCCGAAAAGGACTCGTTCAGAGTGAACCGAACGATTTGGTGAACGGAACCTGAGTTTGAAGGTTTCGCAATCTAATGCAGATGCATCAACATTTGCAAGTAATAAATAAATTTAATGAAATCAGTTTTTAAGAATATGCTTTGATTAATGAACTATAAATATATTAGATTTTTAAAATTTTAATTATCTTCTACTTTTTAGTTTTTAATTTATAATTCATTATTATAAATCTTCTGAAATCTTGGAAGAAATTTTTTCTCAAGTTCACTTTTTAGGGGCACCAAAAGTGTGGAATCAATATTTAACTATAGCAATCGATTAAAGTAATTAGGTTCTGAGATTGTTAAAATAGTCTATCGACATCAAGAAAACGCAAGTGTAAAAAATTACAAAACACTAGCTCATCAAGAAGCGCGTAAAAATTTGATTAGAAACATGAAAGAAGTCAAGTTGAATAAAAGTGAAAAAAATTAATTAATATTAATCAGTAAGAAAATTTTGATTAAATTCAATTTAATCAAAATCTTCCTACTGATTAATATTAATTTATATTTCCTTTTTCCTTTCCTTTTTAAGGTATATAAATCATAGCTTTATTTTCTTAATTATGTGCCAACTTTACGATCACGGCAACTTTTCCTGAGAGAAACAGGGTCGCTCAAGTTTTTTCCATCCCCAAAAGGGGGTCACGATAAAAATCGTTTAAGAAGGCGGTCCGAACTAGATAGGTTCTGGAAAATG
This sequence comes from Araneus ventricosus, assembly GCA_013235015.1. Lineage (NCBI taxonomy): Eukaryota > Metazoa > Arthropoda > Arachnida > Araneae > Araneidae > Araneus > Araneus ventricosus. The sequence goes on along the minus strand of BGPR01043797.1, from coordinate 9,940 downwards.
TAACTGTAAAGAAAAGCTGTTAGCGAAAAATTTCGTTAGTTTAGTTCCTTTGTCATATATTAATTCGAAGTTTAATTGTACCTAAATAAATTGTTTTCTAAACAAAATCGGTGAAAACTTCGGACTTGAACAAAATGATGAACTATACTGAAAAAACAGTGTAAGAAATTAATTAATCAGATTTTTCCACAGGTAGTTGATTTGAATTTAGTTTAGTTTAGTTAAATCCCATCCTAAAACCACTCGAAGACGGTTTAGGAACGGACAGAGCGTTTATGAATCATGATTAGGTGATAAGGAAAGCACTTGAGCCGGTTACTCTCTCTCCAAACTTCCACGCCACACCAAAGATAATAGTTGATTTGAGATATTCTTGGTACAATCACTAAGTAGCATCAACAATGGATGCAAGAAGGACCAAAGATCATAAGAAGGACTAAAACACAGATGGTCATCATGAAAAATATTGGCAAATCCATTGCTCTTTCTTTTCAAATATCTATACCTATATGCAAAATCATGCACAAGGGACACTTGAGAAATTTATGACCTCAGTATTAATTTAACCAGTGGTAGTCGCGAAATAAGCAGTTCCGGAGTGCTCTAAAAGCAGTGCCGGAACGCTCTAATCAGGGTGACAAAAATCGCGCTGTTTTAAGGTCGTTTTCACAATTTTTTGTTATTTATTTTTCGTAAAAAAAACAATGCCGGAACGGCGTTCCTGCTCCACTACATTCTTGAATTTAACTGACAAATACTATTCAGAACCAGCGGGAGTGGTCTCCCGTAAACGTTCTCGTATACTCCTAACACATGTAGAGGAAAAAAATAAGCTAAAAGGCAGTAAAACGAACAAGAACCCCTAACGCATTGGCGAAAAAAAATAAGCGAAACGTCATACCACGATTTCCGAAGGTCGTCCAAAGCGGAAGTGGAATTAGAAGCCGGATTGATTATCAATAGGGCTGGGTGTAAGATAAAGAAAACGAAATTTGCAATTTGAACATCTTTTTTTTAACCGATTGACACAAAAATTGGATACAAATCTAACATTAAGGTAAGAAGGCCATATACCAAATTTCATTTATCAAAGTAATTTTTTAAAAGAAGTTATTGCGATTATGCAGACATATAGTCAACCCCTTGACGAATTTGGTCCAAAATTTGATACAAACCTACATTCCTGATGATAAAAATGTATATCAAATTTTATCCACCTAGCTATTTAAGTTTGTGAGTTATGGCTTTCACATTAACACGGACATACAGACACACATTTCCCCAGTACGGATTTTGTCCAAAATTTGATAGAAACCTACAAATTATGTGTAAAGTCCACATACCAAAATTCAACCATGTAACTTTAATGGTTCTTGAGTTATCGTGTTCATAGACAGACAGACAGACATAATTCCAAAATTGTGTTTTTCGGACTCAGGGAAGTCTAAAACGTGGATATTCGTCAAAATTTCGAGTTCGAATTTTTTACGATTACAATTCTTTCTCTTTGTATACTTCGTATACGAGAAAGTAAAAAGGTAGCCAGATTCAGAACGTTTAAAGCTATTGTGAAATTCAAATTGATTTGATGAACGCTTCAGTGTAAACGGGTTTTGATTTGTTTTCCGAACCTTTAATCTTTTTTGGTACATTATTAATTTGGTTCATGATTAATTTTGAGCTGCACGGATTTTCTATAATAAGAATTTTCTTCATTTCGGTTTGTTGAAGAAAGGAGAAAAATTTAGGAAAATTATAGAAAAAAATAAAGGACATGGATTCCTGTTGATTGAATTAAACGTTTGGTCAGACAAGCAGCAACTGTTTACAGTTATTTCCAACAAACAAAATTCCGCATTTAAAAAAATTAACTTTATCTTTACTGAAAGTTTTTACATGTTCGTAATTTCCAGGATATTTGCTATTTTAAGATTTAAAGAAACAATAATTTTTTTCCTTTTCCGGGAAACTACCAGCTGGGCTTACCTATCTTTTGGAAAAGTGTATGAGATATTTTTAGAAGCGCCTTAAAAAAAAGAAGAAGAAATTGAGCAGATATGCAATAAACAGGAAAAAAAAACGTTATGAGTCTCTTCAAATGAGATAAAAATTGCTTTGACGACTTTTGCGAAACTTCGATTTATTAAGATATCTTTGTCATTTCTCCCCTTTCTTCAAGTCGCTTTCTCGGAAGAATTTGAATGAGCGATAAAAGTATTTCATCGACGATCTGAAATACGTCGTAAAAGATTATTGTGTTAGTTAACCGATAATTTTTTCAAAAAGAACTTCTTAAATTATTGAACTTCTTATCGTTGAATTCACCTGTCATTTTCTACAGATCATATGTTTAAAAGAGGGGATTAAAACATGGAAACAAGAATCGGAACCAATACCTTCTTGGAAAAAGGCGAAATATGATTGTCCCTCCAGACATGTCTGATCTGAACTTTGATCTTTTTTATTTTTGTTTCGGAGTAAGAAAATTTTACATGAATATCTCACATTTTATGACAAGATAAATTCTTATTATTTACTAGCTGCCTTCGGCGACCAGCTTGTTCGCCGGGAATATAATTTCAAATGAATCTCTTATGCGTAATTTTCTATTTCTGGTTCTCTTAACAAAGTAATTTTTAACTTCAAATTGCGATAGACATTTAACCCGCGTTCTTTTCGTATCCGACTTTACTTTCTTATTCCTTAAAAACAAAACAGCTCTCTTAATCGTATTACAAACTACATTGTTGATGACCTGTAAAAGGTATTGATCTGCATTTTATGTCAACATTTTAGTCAGTCATTTTGTGTGATACATTTAGAAAGTGATTATATTCGAAAAATTTTTTCAGCATTACGAAAGAAGTGTACAAAAAAATTCGGAAGGAAATTAATCAATTGTAATTAATTTAAAACATCACCTTTATCTTTATCATTAAAAAGTTTTATACTTAATTCAGAAAATCATTCCTGTTGCTTCAACCGCTATTTTCCTATTGATTGCGAGATTAAATCCTTTCTGCAAATAACCAACAATGGCTGCCCTTTCATTGTTGACAAATGACCGCTTAGCGGCGTCCTCCCTCGTCTCTCCACCCTTCCTCCCTACCTTTGGTCGAAAAGAGAAACAGTCTCTTCAGCGGCCTTGACCGCAGTTAATGATAATTTAAAACCTTGTAAAATTAAAAGTAATTATCGCACAGTACATACTAATATCATTGGAAAGATAATTGTTTGCACTTTAAAGTGAAATGAAAATCATTTTCATGCAATAGTTCTTTCGGAAGTTATTCACGAAAATATGGCCGAAAACGTTCAAAATTTGCTTAATTTTTAAATAATTAAAATTTTAATAAAAAATTGAAAAAAATGGCTCCGTGGTGCACATTCCGACCCTCCAAAGTATACTTGTACCAAATTTGGTAGCTCTAAGTTCAACGATCTGTTCTGTAGATCGCCAACAGATACACATACAGACTTTCTCTTTTATCATTAGTAGAGATATATGAACGACATGTTTTGCAACGTGATACCGAGTGAAGTGTATTTTAAAAAAAAAATCATTTCTTTAAATAGATTTGAATGCATAAAGTTTTTAAAATCCGCTAAGAGAAATAGATGGTAATCGGAATTAGAATTAACATACACTATCATCTGACTGCTATTTTTAGTTGAGCTTGAGAGACCTCCAATTTCGAAACTACACGAAGGCTATTTTCGGAAAGGACGTTTCCAAAACCTTTTTAAGAAAATAGCCTTAAAATCTTTAACCCTTTAAAACTTTAAACCTTAAATTCTTTAGAGGGTTTACCCTTAAAACCCTTTAAAAGGTTTTAAAGAGAGTTGGAACCCTAAGTCCGTGAACCCTAACCCTGTTACTTCGATGTATCCTTTCTCAAAATGTGTTATAGAATCATGTTTGAAAGTTTTTATACAAATAAAGTACATCTTCCTCAGTATACTAAAAATTTTTTTTCAATTCAAAAAATAATTTTTTACAAATTTTTTTCTGTCAAAACAAAAAAAAGTGAAATTGACCATTTCGATGTGCCTTTTCTCAAAATCTGTCATAAATACATGTTTTGAACTTTTTATGCAAGGAAAGTACACCATTCTCATTATACTGAAATGAGCTTTTGGTTAATTTGTAATTTTTAACAAATTTGCAAAATATTTAATTAGACATAGTGAAATTTTACCCTATTCTGACACAAAAAAAAAAAAAATTGTGAAAGATAAAGTTTCGAGTTTTTTTCCCCGAGACATTTTATATATTTTTTAAATTTAATATTATGTAACTTCTAGAAAACACATATTTCCTCAGTTTTATTTATTGATGAAAAGATCAGGAATAAACACGTGAAAATAAATAATTCGTGCGATCTTGCATTTTTCTGAAGAACACATTTTTGCTTCAGTAGATTTGGTGTAGATGTCAAAAAAAAAAAGAATGAAATTCTTGGCAAGATTTCTGAAAATTAACTTTGGTAATTAAGGTTGCTTTAGAAATTGCGACTTTCAACTGTGTCTTTTAGCCCGTCCACAATTTATTCATTAGAAAAAAAGATCCTTTCCAGGTGCATGAGTGCCAGGCAGACGTCGAATATATTCAATAATTATACGAAAATTCGTGTGATTTAAATTATTGGCGTGAAAGTGTTTGAACAGATCCTCCCAACGACTTTCGCTTAAAATATTCCCAGTGTTTTTCATTCTGTCACTTCATGCGGTGTCATGTAGTTGGAACTAAGTGCGAGATAGCAAGCGTCTGACCATGTGTGACAAGTATAGCGCATGCGCCGTCATCGCCTGGCTACTAGACATTACCGTAGGACTTTTTGATTTTTGGCCTCTTCTTGTTAGAAATTGTTATCGTGGGTTGCCCTCTTTCTGAAAAAGGGACACTTGGGCGTCCCGAAGCTGTGCTTGGGGACAACGGGGCAGGCTAGCAGAAAACGGGACATTTGGGCGTCCCGAAGCTGTGCTTGGGGACAACGGGACAGGCTAGCAGAAAACGGGACTGCCCTGTTCAAAACGGGACGTATGGTCACATTAGGTTAACCCCTTCTTTGTCGGCGTCTCATGGCATGCGACAAAGAAAAAAATTGCATCCTTTAAAGCGAATTGGTCGCTACTTCCACTCCTCGTTATATTCCGCAATTATTTTTGTATTTCTGAATATTGCTAAGAAATGGCGCAAATAGTCCTACTTTCTTCATGCTTTCTCGGTAAGATTTCTCGTCTTGATTGGAAAACATAATCATTTTGTCGGAGATTCGAAAAAAAGAATCCGACAAATAAGGGGGTAAATATGATTATTGCCATTACCAGAAAACATATACAGTGGGGCTTGGCTAGTTCGAAGCTGATCAAAAAAATTTAGTTTATCCAAAAATTCGAATAAAGAAGACCGGATCTAAAAATGAATACAGCAAGAGAAGACAATTTTTGAAATTAAAATGACAGTAAAGATTTATTTTTGTTATTTAACGATTGTATTAAATAAAAAAATAAGGAACTAGAACTTAAGAATAAAGTAATAATAATTATAATTAATTTTTTTAAATAAATTTTAAATAATAATTCAATAAATCGCATAATTTTAATACTACATTATTCAAACATTGAATAAATAAAGCACGACACAACTCAATGCTAAATATTTTAATCCTTTAAATGTTCTTTTTTTGTTTGAATACATTGTTTCAATAAAATTCAAGAATGATTCCTAAAAACTTAAAAAAGTATTCACTACAATCAAGGACAAAGGGACATATTTATAAAGAAAACAGATTCAAGAAATGAAAGCTACTACTTACAACTTTTAATTTTAAATTGCATTAGATCAATAATTGAATTCTGGACGTCTAAACATTTGAATTGGAAATTCAGGAACTACCACGAAGATTCAAACATGAACTAGCATCAAGTTCACTAGTGTTTTTATTAAAAAGAAAAGTTTGCATATAAACTACTTTTTTTGGCGTTGGAATTAATGGAAAAGAAATGCACCTTTATTTTCCACTTTAACAAGGAAGAATGACGTGCTAAAGTCAGTACATTGATTTTTCAATAAAGGTGCGATCTGTGGTGTCCTGAAACATCACACTCAGTGCGTAATGATATCTATCAGCGGTATTCAACCTTCAGGCATCCCCAGGAGGTCTTTGATGGTAGATTGCTCCGACGCCGCATTAAGGTTCCGTGTAGCTATACATCAGGCAGTTCGCAGACAGATCATTAGATGAACGATCCCCGCAGACGACATTCCTCCGTGGCGAAGGTCATTGCTCCACCATCCAGCAGCCCTCGCTGTTTACTCGATTTCACATTCTGTTTGTGGTGGTCACCGGCTCTATTAAAGATTCTGCGAAGAGAAAAAAAAGTTCAGAAAGGAAAATAACATCTATTATACCAGAGCTGGTTAACCGGATCTTTTTTTTTTTTTTTTTTTTTTTTTTTTTTTTTTTTTTTTTTTTTTTTTTTTTTTTTTTTTTTTTTTTTTTTTTTTTTTTTTTTTTTTTTTTTTTTTTTTTTTTTTTTTTTTTTTTTTTTTTTTTTTTTTTTTTTTTTTTTTTTTTTTTTTTTTTTTTTTTTTTTTTTTTTTTTTTTTTTTTTTTTTTTTTTTTTTCTGTTCTTCATAAAAATGGGGTCTTTATCTTATCACCCCTTTAGACAAAACGGCGACTTTTCTACAAATGCGAGGTGTCAGGTGCATCGACATGCCCAGGGATTTTCTCTTCGTTGGGTTGCTCATATAATGGAAGTATAGATGGTCAAATGAATACTTTCCGACTAAGTTTCAGTCTTGGTTATTATATAGATCGAGATCAATTATAAATTTTGCTTCTGGAATTTTCTCAAAATGTTTTCTTGATCCCTTTACGTTCCCCAACAAATAAGAACAAAATAAGAATGTAAATATTAATTCTGTTACCTTAGAATTAAAACCGGTCATTCACTTCACCAGACAAACTGTATATTTTGGGTTGGGAGGAAGGAATAGCGGGGTGTTACCCTAAAACTTTCTCGTATACTTCCCCAAAAAGGTGCCGTTCCCTTCCCCGCGTGGCTAAAAAAATTTGTTCGAACTTACTGTTGCAGAATCAATGACTATCAGGAGGGGTTTTCTATTTATAATGATTCAAAAAAATATTCTAGGCCAAGAATCCAAATTGAAAGAGATGGTACCGATTTTCCGATCTTACCGGCTCAAGATTCAAATCATCGTAATTCACTCTCCACGAAACACAGAAGTTGTTTCAATAAGCATGCACTTCCGTGGAGATGACTTGAAAAGAATCCGTTAATTATACAGACCGACAGACAATCAACCCTTTGACGGATTTGGCCCAAAATTTTATACGGACCTACATTCATGATGATAAAACTGTGTATCAAATTTTATCCATCGAGCTATTCAAGTTTTTGAGTTATAGTGTTCGCATGACCGCGGACAGACAGGCAGACTTCCGTAGACGGATTTTGTCCAAAATCTGATAGAAACCTACAAATTATGTGTAAAGATCACATACCAAACTTCATCCCCGTAGCTCTAATAGTTTTCGAGTTATCGTGTTCACAGATAGACAGTCATAATTCCAAAATTGTGTTTTTCGGACTCAGGGAGGTCTAAAACGTGGAGATTCGTCAAAAACTCTAGTTCACATTTTTTGACGATTACAATACTTTCTCTTTGTGTACTTCGTATACGAGAAAGTAAAAAGCGATAAAAATCTATGGAAATGAGCCAAACGGCTTGCCATGGTTGGAATTCCTTCTGGACTGAAATCGGAACGAAAAATCAGAGGGACCTTGAAAGAGGGTAGCGAAAAGAACAATGCCTTGCGTAGATTGAAGCCTCGCTTCGAGGGTAGCATAAATTAAAATCTGCTGACTGGGGAGAAATCGAAGAGCGATTAACAAGCAGCTGTAGAGGGGGAAAGAAGATCGCTCCCCCCTACCTTCGTTCAGAGTTAGCGTCCTTTTAAATGCAAGTGAATGGCGTGCCTGTATTTTTCGATTAAAACGGTTGGGGAAAAAAACCGGGATTAGGACAAATGGCATGGCTTCAAGTGAATGGCCGGCTTAAGACCAATTTTGCAATCTGTTGATGTTCTTCTCGTATTTGCACTATCCCGACTGCATCATCGAATGGGCCAAATCGCACTTGCTGGTCGAAAAGAACAAAAAAATAATCGCTCTCAAAAAAATAATTCTCATTTGGCTTTTCTGTAAAATGTTAAAACTGTTACTTAAGATAATTTGCCTCAATCGTAAAGAATTGAAGTTTGGAAATTTTGATTTAATACAGTATTTAGTAAATTCGAATAAAATATATTAACCCCTTAACTGCGCAGTTTTCGGTACAATCTGATTAGATGACCTTCGTCTGTTTTGGGAATGTGTTGTCGTACTGCTTCAACTACATGTCCATAGAACACTGGAGATGTTAACGGAATATTAGTCATTTTTGTATCGAGTTATAACTAATGTGACCATTCGTTCCGTTTTTTGGTAGCCTGCCCCGTTGTCCCCAAGCACAGCTTCGGGACGCCCAAATGCCCCGTTTTCAGAAGGAGAGCAACCCAGAATAACAATTTCAAACAAGAAGAGGTCAAAAATCAAAAAATCCTATGGTAATGTCGAGTAGCCCTTGCGATGACGGAGCATGCGCTGTACTTGTCACACATATGTATTGTTGGTCAGAAGCCTCCTATCTCGCACTTACATCGCATGAAGTGACAGAATGAAACACTGGGAATATTTTAAGCGAAGTCGTTGAGTGGAACTGTTCAAACACTTCCACGCCGATAATTTAAATCATACGAACTTTCGTATAATTATTGAATATATTGTATGTCTGGCCGGCACTAATGCACCGTGGAAAGGGTCTTCTTTCTTATGGATAAGTAGTGGACGAGTTAAAAAAACACAGTTGAAAGTCGCAATTTATAAAGCAACGTTAATTACCAAAATTAATTTTATGAAATACAGCCAAGAATTTCATTCTTTTGTTTTAAAAAAAATCTACATATATACGGAAGCAAAAATGTGTTCTTCAGAAAAATGCAAGATCACACGAATTATTTATTTTCACGTGTTTATTCCTGACCTTTTGATTAAATAAAAACTGAAGAAATATGTGTTTTCTTGATTTTAAATATTACCTAAAAATTAAAAAATGTCCCGTTTTGAGGGAAAAAATAAATGGTCACTTTAGTTATAGCTGGTATGAATGATTTAATTTTAGCTTACAAGCAGGACCATCTTATCCATCGGGCTGTAGCCCAGGGGCATCATTTTTTAATTAAAAATATTAAATTTAAGAGTTATTCAGCTATTTTTCCGTTAAATCTTCTAAGTCAGGTAAATTTTTTGTACTATTTTTGCTCAAAAATATTAAAGAACCATAGTAAAAAGGAATGCAAAATATTCCGCCATTCCAGTGGCGAATCCAGGAATCGTGCCGGGCGGGGCGCCCCCCAGGTCATAACAATTTTGCATCGTAGTGACGAATGTCAAACCTCACTGCTTATGCAAACCAAAACACTTTAACTTTACAGACTTTACTCACCTGACAATAAGAATCATAAAGAACACTAATACTTTTGATAATTTAATAAGAAATACAATGAAATAACTAGCCAAAAAACGTTTTCGATCGCGTCAACGCTACAAGTACAAGAGGAATGACCAGAAAAGTAGGAAAATTTTCGAGCCTGTCAAAGACCAGAAAGCAATGTAGTCACGGTTTTTTAATTTTCTTTTAATGAAAATTAATAACAAACAGTTGTAGTGATTTTAAATAAAATCAAGAATTTTGTTTTAGCTCTGGGGTGTGCAGCCCAATAGCCCCCCCCCCTAGATTCGCCACTGCGTCATTGCAATGTTGTTGTACACGCCTCCACTTGGGGACGCGACCAACAGTTTAAAAAGC
>BGPR01043796.1:0-12828 GCA_013235015.1 Araneus ventricosus | reverse complement strand
GCTGCAATATCAGTAACTGACTCAAATTATGGACACCGGCTAATATCACGGAACCGGCTGTGGGTTTTGCCATAATTGCGGTAGAACACACAGGGAATTAAATTGAAATCTTTCCTGGAGTGCAAGTCCTGATTATATCCTCAGCGACTCCGAATAAGAATAACTGATGTCTGCTTTCCACTCGAAACAGTTTTAATGCAAATTGTAAAATTACGAATATAATAGCCCAGATCTGTCTCTCATTGATCCGATAACGTTCTGACGTCACCAACATTAAAATTCGCGCCATAACGCTGCGAGATATTAAACAGCATTATTTCATTGTTCGAGCACCTAAGTTTCAGTAATTTTAAATTAAAAAGTAATTGTCGTTAATTTCAAATTTAATAGCTCTAAAATAGTGAAATAAAATTTTCTATTGATTGATATAAATATATATCGTTATGATCAATAGTTCCCGAAAAAAATTTAAAAAATTATTAAATTTAAATTATATTAATCATATATTTCATATTAATTTCCGTTTTTTAATAGAAAATAGTAAATCACATCAGTGGTATATCATGCGCGTGATATAGTTTGGACGCCACGATGCATCTGATTATTAATTGCAATCGTGATGATATATTTTGATAATATTTTTTGACAACGTTTGACAAACAGAGAAGGGCTTTGTTTTGATTAGACATCTAAAATACAAGAAAAGTGTTAAACAACGAAAAATACTTCAAACGGAATTTTTGTTTTGTGAATAAAGAAATATGTAAATAATATGTAAATAAAATATATTTCCTGTCATAAAACATATATTTATTTCATTTGCTTTCAATCAATGTTAAACATTTCTCTCGCATATATATATATATATAATTAAACAAGTCAAATTTGACCGGAAATCTCTCAAATGAAGAGTCAATTTGCACCCGTCATACCATGACGGGTGATTTTCGAGTATTAAATTAATATGTTATTTAATGTCATAAGCTATGTTGCCATCGAAGTCACAATTTTATTGATTGCATGATTAAATTAGAGTCCATTTTGAAAGTTTACTAGGATTATTGGGGGATAGCCCTTTCAATCTTAAATAGTGATTGATGAGACGTCGAGAATAAACATTCCAATCACTTTAAAAGACATTATTTTGAATGAATAACGTTTATATGTTGTACAAAGCACGTACTGATGAATGATTTTCTTAGAATACATACCCTTTAGAGAAATTTAACTTTTTCTAGGATTTGTATTTTTAAAAAAAATATGCTATTTGTAGCAGATGAATTAAAAAAGTATTAATCTTTATCGAACTCCAATAGCACGCCAAATTTATGATTTTAATTATAAAAGAACTTAAACTGGTATATAGAATAAAGAATTATTTGAAAATAGATATTGTAGGCGGTCATCAGGTAGTCTTAGTGATTGATTCCATAAATGAATACACAGTAACTTTAACTAAATATTATATTATGCATAATTAATGTTACATTTTGAAGAACCATTATTTACAATTAAGGTATTTACAAATGAAATAGTTCGTCGTTAAATAGGCTTTTGGATGGCCCATCGTCGTCTTTAGTCTTTGTCAGAAAAAAAACCCAACGTCGTTTATGCGTCTTCCACAGCCGTCTCTTCTCTTCTCGGCCGCTTGATTCTCTGACGTCACTGGCGATGGCAACGCCATCTACAGGTACTCGACTATGGCTGGTGGCCCACAATATTCCAGAGAAGGGATGAAAAACTGTGTTCTTCTAATAAAGGGCTTAAAATTTCTCTGGGATACGCATACACAGTTACGTCTGTACTCACCAACTTCCCAAAAACTTGTGCTATTTATCACTTAAAATTCCGCATTCTGAACATAAAATGAAATGCACCCTTTTTATATCCTTGCCTATTTTTTGATTTCAAGCAGAAGCTAAATACTTTTTTAAACATATATAATTATATTTGTTGGTAACAGCATGCACAAGCTAATTTTTATATAATCGATCTGCAATCAAGTTATTATCCATAATTTAAATTGCTTACTCCTGAGCATTGTTTCTTTTTGCTTCAATGTTTAAAAATAAAAATCGGTGAAAATCTGCACAATTATTAATCCGGTAAATGTAGGATGCCCAGTTATCATCATATTATATACCGTCAGTTCTTTCACACTCCAAATTATATAAATTAACTAAACAAACTATGTACTTAATTGGTCAGATAGATTTAAAATAAAAACATTCTTTCTCTTCTCCTTTCTTTCAATTTGCAGAATTCTATAAATACTTATAGAATTTTGATACATAAATCTGAGTTAATAAAACTGAAGACGCAACCTGTAAACAGTTTTATATTGAATAAAGATTTTTCTGTAGTGTAAAACCTCACAATGTTCGAGATTTTGATATGTATTCTATTGTTACACATAAATTTTCTTATACTAAGTAAATTTAGATTTTATATAATAATGTATAGTGTCCTAAAAGAAACTGTGTGATAATAGCAGAACACAATGCGTTTCCAATTTTTATTTATTAAATGTATGCTATATTAAATACTAGCTGAAAACCCAGCGTTGCTCGTGATCCATATTTTTTCATATCCCGGCCTCCTGTTCCCCCCCCCTAAAAATATTGTCACCAACTTTCCTCAACGAACGTAAATCTTCTTTGAAACATTTCTTTACCAAAGAAAACCGGTTTCTTTGGAGCCATGATTTTAATTCAATTTTTCTAATTTTTCAAAACTTTGTTGTGAATCTTTGTGTTTGAAATTATCTGTTAATTATTACTCGTACATCCACTCTAAGGATGTGCTTGCTACTCTATAAAATAAATATAAATACTCTTCTAAAGTAAAAACTAAATATAAATACTCTTCTAAAGTAAAAACCAAATGTAAATACTCTTCTAAAATAAGAACTAAATATAAATACTCTTCTAAAATAAAATATAAATATTCTCTATTAATACTGTAAATAAAGTCGAAACTCAAATATGAAATAGCATTTTTCTACTCTTTTTAAACAACGTTACCATATCAACATTCATATTCAAAAATTTATGAAATTTAATCGAAACATCGCTTAGAGACTAAACGAACGTCATTGGATATTTGAGTGTTTGTTAAAAGCTACGAAATAAAAACGGAAGTTAAGTGCATTCTACGAAATAACAGTGGAAGTAAGAAGTCTACCTTGACCAAAGAAAGCAATATTTTTTTTAGCTTTAACAGTGGTGAAAACACGTGAATAAAGGATTTGATGAAACAATAAATTAGTTTGAATTTTATTTTGTAACAATAAAAACATTGTTGAAATGTAGTTTAAAATCAATTTTGAAACGTTAATTACAGTTAGAGAAAAAAATTGTACAACAATTAAATTGGCATTATTAAAAAGATAATTGTTTGCTCTTTCAGGTGATGTAAAGATAATTTTCGTACCATAAGTATTTCAGAATGTATTGGCGAAAAACGTCTAAAAAAAGCTTATTTTCCGTTATTTAATTAAATAAATAAAAATCTAATTCCAATTTTAAAATTATCTTTACGGCGTTAGCTCCCTCTTGTTGTCCATCCATCCATGTGCCAAATTTTGCCATCGTAAGTCCAACGGTGTGGACGTGCATAAAGCACACACACATACTTTCCTCTTCTATATATATAAATATGTTAAGGGTGAATTTTTAACCGCCGAATAACAGACGCGTGAAGTTATGAAGAAAAAAATATACCTTCTCTGTGAACGCTTCTAGGTAAAAAAAAATTTAACACACAGTTAAGAGGTTAATTTCCACAAAACCTGCACTAAATCCTACTATTTGTGAACAGAAGCTTGTGAGCTTGTAGTGTGCAAGCTGTTAACTTCACTCAGTTTCACTTTTATTTCACTATTAGCTGTTATGCACGGCGTTGCTCGGGATTAAAATACCTTCATGTCTAATATTTTGGATGTAGAAAACTACTCTTATATAAAAAAATTACAATACGCAAAATTCTTTTATGATCTGAAATGTTTTTTAATTAAAATGAGAATATGAGCTGAACCAGACGATTTTTAAAAACCGCCGATAGCTAACTTTCTCCATAAGTTATTAGTATTTATTGCATAGGTACTTCAAATTTTGTTCATAAACCTTGCCGTATAATAAAAATTTTAACGGATGTTTTGGGACAATTACATAGTAAATGTTTCATTGAAAAAACGCGTTATAATAAATATGCATAAAAAAATAAAATTCGTCTTCATCCAAAATTATTCTAATGTGATCTAGCAACAGTTCTTATGTATTCGTGCTCTTCACAAATAAAAAAAAGTGCTATAAATTGTAAATTCAAATTTTTGAATTATTTACTAATTAATTAATTTTAATTTTTGAAAAATAATTAAAATGAGTGCGACGATTTGAACGGAAATGAAAGTTGTGTCGTGAAAAGTTAATTTTGAAAACTTTTATTATGTGTGAAAAACGTTTTCGTGACATAATGCATATTTTCGAAAAATATCAGGGAAAATGCCAAAATCTTGCTTAATTTCCAATTAACTGAAATTTTAATAAGATTTGAGGCTTTTAAAAGTGGACGGTTGACTTTCTTCTTACATAAAATACTAGCAGTACGTGTTGCCCGTAGAATCAGGGCTTCAACAAAATAAAAAAAAAAAAAAATCCCACACTGACATGAAAAAGTTCTGAAAACAAAACAAAAGATACATATTACTGATTTTCCCGTTTATTTTTCTTCGTGATAATGGCATTTCAACTGTATAAAAAACAGAGTAAGTTAATCCGAAACAATATTAAAAAACTGCAATGTGAAAATGATTATTATAAAGCAAATAAAATATGCGAGACATAAACACGTTAAGACACTGCCGAAAATAATAATCGAACTCATTCAGTTGAAGGTTAAGACGTCACCTGCGCTCTGCACCGTCAACCAATGAAATTCCTTACAATGTTCCAGAAAAGTGTCGCGGGAGGGAGCTCGGTAGAGAAAAATATCTTTCAACTGTTCAGGAAAAAATTAATTAAAAAAAACGGGAAAATATATTTTAACTGTTCTTGTTTTAAATGCGACAGAACCGTTCCAGTTATAAGCTGAAAAAAAATGAAAATAATAGTGTTATTAGAACTTCGGATGCAGCAAATTTAAAAAATAAAATTAAATTTCGATTGGAAAACTGACTATTTTTTAAAAATTTCTCAACATTCAGTAAATTACGTTAAAAATTGAAAACTAACTTCATTAGAACAAAAATCGTGTGCTCTTTTTGATGGTGTGTCTATTTTTTTCGTACAATTATTCAAAACCATTCTATTGAGAAATTAGTGAGAAAAATCATCCGAAACAACACAAAACATTAAATAAAGAATTTTCTAGATTAAATTTTAAAATTGCGGCTTAGAGGTACATTGAGTTACCATTAAGACTACCTGTGTGCTAAATTTCAAGGTTGTAAGTGCGATATATTTGTCTGGACATTGCGCGCAGTCACGCACGCACACACACACAAACATTGCCTTTTATAAGTATAGATATTTATAAAAATAAGCACAAATTTCAGAAATAAAGGTAAATCAGTTCAAAGTCTAACCGTTGCCTTGAAACGGAGTAGCTATAAATTTGCGTTACTTCAAAATCGTCTGCACGTGATTAACAATTATTAAACTTTAAAAAATTAATAAAAGTTGAAGGAAAACTGTCACAGTATTGGATGGGGTAGCTAGGATTTTTATAAAACGTTAAAGCAAAGTAGGTACCTAATGTTAAAATTTAAACTAATATATATATCAATTATTTAATCAATCTTGGTACTGAAATACATAACACAATAATAAGCAATTCAAGCTATACTCATATAAATCACCTACCTTTGCAGACCTGAAAAACCTAGCTACTAAATTAAATCATTTTGTATACAGTCGTAGTACACTGCACTTTGTGATATCAAATTAGAGAAATTGAAACTAAATAAGTTTAAATATTTTTTATTAATAAATGATTAATTTAAGTATTATTGCCATAATATGAATTAGTAGTATTTTGGATGCACATATTCAATATAAAAATACAAATAAAAGATAAATGTAGCTACACATTCATATGAAAATAACATTTGTCAACTTTGAAAAATACACAATATACTGAGAATGAAAAATTGGAGTAAACGAGAGCTCTCACACATTTCATTATTTTTTTTGTGGCTGTCAGGCTACTGCCTTTTTGATAAATCAGATAACTTGAAACACATTGTTGAAGAAACAGATTACACCGCCACACCAATCTTACAGAAGTCACTCTTTAATGACTCTCATAATTGAAAAATGTAGAAATAAACCGCCACACACATCACCAATAGTTTAGAGATCACTTTTTATGCAGAAATAAATTGCCACACATATCACCAATAGTTTAGCGATTACTTTTTATGACTTTACTGATGAAAGTGCGGATTTTACCGCCTTGTCACTCACAATCTGTGTTCAATTGCAGTTTCTACATTTTAAACCACACTCACTTTCTTTCTGCGTTAACCCAGAACATTGGATATTGGGTCATACTGTTATCCTTCAGCATAGACGATAACTTCCAACGCTGGTCTTGAAACTTCGTTAGAGAACGCACAAAACCATTTTTTAAAAGATATTATTGAAATCTCAGTTTTCTTTATTTTTACTTCATTTCCTCTTACGTGATCATTCTAAAAAATTCTTCAGCACGTCTGAGAGGCCGAGAACCGAAGGACTTCAAAATCCCAACGGTCTCGAGAACCTCCAGACGTGCGTCGGTTACTTTCAATGTAAAAAGGCAATCTAAATCAGACAAAGGAAAATGCCTCCAGTGAAACGCCAGAACCAAATAACATCTAAATTCATCCGCAACAAGATGGCGAGGAAATAGTCCCGTTGAAAAATTTGAATTTAAAAATTAATAAAGTTGAAACCTTAATGGAAACAAAAACAAAAGTTTAGACAATTAATATTTAAATCGAATACAAAGTAAATTATTAAGAAAAATTTAGATATTTAATGAAACGGCTAAAAATTATCGTTTGAATTTCAAAAATTGTCAAAGATGCCACAAGAGATGAAAGAAACTTTGGTGGCGAAGAAATAAATTAATTAAAGATACTGACAAAACCGAAAAAAAGATGTAGCTGCAATTTTTGCAATCTAACGCACAGATATAAAATTGGCATGATTTAAAAGGTAAAAGTTTGAAATTTAAGATGGTATAAAAATATTTTTTGTCGGACAATGTGCTCCGAAGTTACGGCGGAAAAACGGTTTCGGTTAATTTCTAATTATCTGACTGTTTAATTAACTTTTGGAATTTTAAAAGTTCATAACTTTCTTCCACTTGACTTAAATAATAAATGTACAAAATTTGGTTGAAAACAGTCCATTGGTTTAGGAGGAGATGTGGAACATAGCCACATATATAGACACAATGACTCTTATTTATATTAAGATTGCTTAGTTTTCTGCGTGCGTGCGCTCTTTTTTTATGTCCAGAACTGCGCATTAGCATTTTTTAAATTAATAATAAATTAATTATTTAATTAATTGTGTCGAAACCTTCTCGAATATCTTCTTCCTGCTTCATGGTATTTGTGAGTTAAATCTGAAGAAAATTATTTCTGTGGTTTGGTTCAATCTTAAAAATTACATCTTAAGAAATTTTATAGGCCATTCTGTTTATTCCTTTCCTTTATTGATGTTTATAGCATGCAGCAAAATTTGGTGCATCAGTTTTCTTCTTATAGATTAATATACATGCTTAAAATTTATTTCCATTTTTATAAGTGTTGACCGTTACAATTTTAGAAGGAAAATGCTTTTCTTTGAATGTATGAACGGCAGTTACATAAATTAATAAATTCTGAAATGAAAAGTACAGTAAATCAGTTAATATTCCTGCTTGTATTGTAATTAATTCGGTATTATACAATTTTGTTTATAGCGGTTTTGGAATACATGCATTTAAATTTGAATTTTAACAATGATTGTATAATTGCATGATTTATAAAAATTACACTTCTATCTCTAGAAGTTCTAACCTTTGTATATGACATATTTTACGCATTTCCAGAGAATGTTCTGAATTTACAGCTGTCATTTTGAAATTCTACATAATTTATACCTGTTTACAACAAGTTGTTTACTTTACATAACCATAAATTTTAGTGTCTGCCGTTTCCTAGAGAGAGTCAGTATGCAATATTGCAGAAAGCATTTTGCAGTATCGGTTTTTAAAAACGATTTCAAATAGTTTTAGTGTTGGTATTATATTTGTTCCCATATATTTTACTGAGTGATGACATGGCTTTTTACCGTTTTGAAAGTACTTGGAAAAATTTCATTCCTGCATGATTTATTTGTCTGTAAACTTTATAGAATTGTCGAGATCTGAAGAAAAAAATTCGAATAATTCATAAAAGTGCCATTTTAAGAAATATTATAGACCATTTTATTTAATCCGTTTCTTTATTGCTGTTTTTTAAAATAGAAATAAATGCAGGGTGGTCATAAATTATTGGACCCATTTCATTAGACCCATAAAAAAACTAATAATGTTACAACTATGGGTGTTTTTAAAACAAGAGCACATTTTTAAAAAGTCTTCTTTTCACTTAAGTAACGCGCCGTTACAGCGATCTACGTGGTCATAAATTATTGAACATCTCCTATTTTTGAGTGCCATTATCTGCGAAACTATTAAAGCTAGAAGAACAATAAAAGCATGAATTTGTAGGGACTTTTACGCTCTTTAATTTAATAAATCAATTGTATTTCGAAAACTGAATAGTTTTCAAGGTATTCAAGGAAAACTAAAAACGAAAGCCAGAAAACGCGCATCGACTTCTACTGATCGGTAGCATATTGATATCTCTCGCTGTGGCAACTTTAGAACACCGTAGTGCTATGCTAACTTTCTGAAAAAAACTTTTTCTTTCCTCTCTCATTTAAAAGAAAAAACGCAGTTGAAACATCATTATTTTTTTATTAATTTTTGAAATGGGTCGAATAATTTATGACCACCCTGTTTATTAATAACTGCTGTTATTTCTATAAAATGCACTTAGACGTGGGACTTTAGGACATGACATTTATTAATATACAGAAAAGACTAAAAAGCAAACATGAGAAAAAAATCATTCTATAATTTTTACTACGCACGCAGCACGAAAGAATGGGGTAGGAAGAAGCAGCAAGCTCGGAGTCGCACAGTTATTCATGGACGTGAAAAATAGTTCTCTCGCTGGAAGAGAAATAAGAAACTTCTTCAATTTCTTCTGAGACTGATTATGCAGATGTTGTACCAGTGGATTATTTTCTTTACATGAAGCATTGTATAATTGATGTACCTGCAAATCATTAGGATTATACTCGCTCCCATATTCCAAGTCGCACGGCTGATATTTACGACATTCTAATCACCCCGACTATTGTTACATTTCTTTATCAATGTGCACAGGGTGTCTATAAATTATCCCCATATAAATATTTATCATAATGAATGCAGAAATAGGGAAAAAGACTTGCTGAATTGTATTTAGTAATTTAAAATCATTTTGCACTTCAACAGGAGAAACTAATGGTGCTTGGAGAATATAAAGTCTGTTCTGGCTTTCCCTCCATATGTTTTTAAACATTTGCGGAGTCACATTAGCTGTTTCTGTGATTTTTCGATTTCTTAATCCCTTGACGCTGCGAGCCTCTGAAGCATAATCTCGGTTTTTCAAGTATCTCCAATAAAGAAGTTGAATGACGTGATATCAGAAGAACGCGGAGGTCCTGAAAGTATTCCATCTCTGACATTCCAGCGATCTGGGAATGTTTCACTGCATTGAGCCATTTGATCTGCAAATATACAAGTTTCCCTGTTGCCATTCGCAAAAGTGAGAGCATGATATCCCTGGAACTGAAGATAATATCGATATAAATCATTTCTTTCTGCTTTGCAAAACTACGTTTCATTTTAGTTTTGTTATCTAGTTAACAATTTATAGAAACCCTGTATCATCCCATGGGTTTCAGGGGTGATGATTTCAAATGAGAAAAAAAGGCCATGAAAGCAACCAAAAATACAAGGGTGTTTTGTATAACTATTATATTAGTAACTCATTATGATTATTCTTTTCAGCTCGAAGATGTTATATACAGATAGTCTAATGAATTTGAATATTATTATACCTTTGTATTGTATTGCATCATCCTATGGATTTTGCTTGTATTAATTTCAAATGACAAAAAAGAACAATGTGTGACTCCACGGTTGGTTGATAGGAATTATAGATCTTCCTTCTAATGTGAAATCTCTTTCCTAGAACGAACATGTTTATCACTATGCCAGGAATTACAGATCTTCCCTAATCTGAACTGACTTTCCCAGAACGAACATGTTCGTTATGCTTCTGTATCAAATTGCATTATCCAATGGTTTCTTTGTTGTATTTATTGCTAGTGATAAAAGAAAATAATATGTATCTCTACTGATGGTTAAAAAGTATCATATTTCCCTTCCAATTGGAAAAACCTTTCTTTGTTCAGCATCAATTTTCTTGTTTTAATAGGTAATAAGTATCTGAGAGAATTTTCCCTTCCACAATTGAAAGTTGAATCTCTTATAATATATTTGGCCTATCATAGTCCTTTTTTCTTGAAGATGAGGATGTTTACACATACAACTGCTTGTGCAACTGTAGGATGACCACAACTAGGTAACTACAAAGTTGACGAAACATGGATAAATCCGCTAAAAGGTGCCTTTGCGTTTTAATTTCACAACACCTAAATAACTATACTAGTCTGACCTGCGCGTTGCTTATAACTTCAGTCAATTTCACAGCTTTTTAAAAAAATCTTAGAGCAATAACACACTTAACATGAATATAAAATAAACACAAGAAATAAGATTGATATTGATCATTCATTCCCCGATGTGAAGAGAAAAGTGAACTTCACGGCAGGGCATTCAAGGCTTATTTGTTTCTTTCAGGCTCCGACTCTGACTCTGACAAACACGCTTTTGATATGGGTTGCGACAGTCAACAAATGAAATTTTCAGCTCAACAGACTTCAGGAGAAACAGGTCATATTACTGCCCGTTTCTCGTCAACTAACTATACAGTGATTAAAGGTTTGTTTTTCCAATTACAAAAAAATTGAAAAAATTTACTTCCGAGAAATATGAAGGATTCGAGCAAACACAAATTATATCTTTTACAAAAAAAAATCCCATAAAGTACTTTTTATGTTATTCTTAAAAATATCCCGATCAGATGTAACAAATTAGAGTTTGATTAAAAACGTATTTTGTACTTCCAAGCACGAAACACCTTTATAGGGGCCACCCCTTTGAGCAGATAGTTTTCCTTGGAACAAAGGATGGCCGCTGTAGAGAGATTTTATTGTATTACTTAATTATAGCACTTACCTCATGATGTGACAGAATGAATAATATAAGCCTTAATTTAAGGGACATTGGATTATATCACTTACCTCAAGATGTGACAAAATTTACAAATTATCGGCTTAGAGTTATGATAATTTGTGTACATACACATTACAATATAACTAACTGAAATATCTTTTAAAAACATATTAAAGAAACACACATTTTTAAAAAAATTAAGTTTAAAATGGTCCATTCATTCTAATTTTAACTTTTGAATTCAATTAATCATTATTATCAATTAAAAATACATCTAGAACAAAACTGCATATGATTTTTGTACTTTTATTCGAAAGTCAATTTTCAGGAAATAATATTATGCGTACTTATGCTGAATTTTGATTAGAATTTTGTGTTTTTCTGAACTAAAATTGACTTTAAACTAACCAAAGGAAGTAGAAACTAAAAATGGATACACAAATTTATTTTAATGTGTAACAAGAATAATTATTATAATTTTTTTATAATTCCCTCATACATCATGACGCATGGAACATTTCATAAACATTTAAATAAGAAAAAATAACAATTTTTTAAGAAAGAGGAAAGATATAAAGAAAGGAAAAAGAAAAGAAGAAGAAAAAAGAGAAGAAAAAAGAATTGAGAAAGAATAAAAATATAAGAAATCCTCTAAACCCATTAACTATTCTCTTTATTCAGCGCCATTTTATTCGTATATAAACACATATTTTGGAGATAATATATTGGAACCGAAATGTCATCTTTTGATTCATTTCTGCTAATTTCAAAGTCCAACATCCCTTTAATAGGGATAGATGCATTCGTAACCAAAATATTTCTTAATATAGCGGAACATTTCCGGAATTCGTTGAAAACTCAAACACTGAAAAAGTTGTTTCGAAATTCCATATTCTTAAAGTATTGGAAAGGATCTGAAGCGACCTTCCTTCATACTTGTCTTTTTTTGCTTCAAGTATGGAAAGAGAAAATATGATGCAAATTTTATCTTCAATAGTATAAAAATATCTTGCTTTTGAAAACTATTTCACAAGACATACGACCGTTCGCGTTGCTGTTTTGCAAGCTATTTTTATACCTTCGAGATACTTTAAAGGTCAGCAGAGAGCATTCAACTGATATGATTGTTTTAAAAAAGAAACAGATAAATAATTGCGTACAAAATAATTTAAATTTGCAATGGTCCTTTGAAGGTGTGAGAGTTCTTGTAATGCGCACTTTTTTGGAATGAATATTATCGAAACTTTCGTATCCTAATACCGAAAAGTAAAAATATTTTTATAAATATCTACCGTTTCAATAATAATAATAATATAAGCCGAAAGTATGTAGACCCTTAATATAAATGTATCTTCCGAAAATTAATCTATAAAACAGTAATTGAGAGAATGCTGTGCCATG
>BGPR01043795.1:0-12828 GCA_013235015.1 Araneus ventricosus | reverse complement strand
CTCTCAATTCTCTTTTGTTTCTCGAAGTTACTCGTGATTCTCTTTTTGTTTCTCGAAGTTACTCTCAATTCTCTTTTGTTTCTCGAAGTTACTCTCAATTCTCTTTTGTTTCAACTCAATCACGAAATCTCGCTCGCGAAAACGTGGCAAGCGAGAGCTGCAGCCAATTGTGGGCGCTCACCTCATGCGTGTGACGTCATCAATTCATACGTATTTTTTTCCCAACTTTGCGACTCAGTAGTCGTTGAACTACAATACCGATTTTCAAATTTTTTTTGTAACTTCTGTCCTCTATCTCTAAAATAAGACATTAGCTAAGTTATGTTTTTGACATATGTAGTTACCGAGATAAAGAGGATCTCCCATACAACGTTTCTTGTGGTGTTTTGACGAGTGAATCAAATTCCTTCCTTAGACCCCAATGGGAGGAACGTAGTTCTACGTTAAAAAGGATTCAAGAATAAGCCACATGTGTCTGATTAAAAATTGAAGGTAAATTAAAAATCTTAGAAAATATGTACAATTTTTAATTTATTTACTGCAGTGATACATTTGATTTGTTGTTTACAGAAGTTTTCATCAATGTAGTTCATTACAAAATCATTTTTACTAAACATACTTACAAAATTATAAAATTTGCCAAAGCTATATTGGAAAAAAATGGCAGGAAGGTAGTTGTATGTAGGGGGGGGGGGAATCATAATGGGGATAAAAAAATTAACAAAAATTTGACTCGTTGTGGAGTGGGGGAGTAGCTTTTGCAGTTTTGCCAAGGGCACAAGAAAACCTCGGTACGGTCCTGAATTTATTACTGATATTAGATCTCAGTTTTTGGCTGTATTATTAGGACTGACGACTCTCTTGCAGAGTTCAGAAAGTAATCTGAAGAATTTTCATTACATTCTTGAGTGGAGCGCATATCCCATCTGGCTGCTCTATGAAACAGTACCAAACTTAGTATGATTTGCAAAATTTTCTATAGGATGCTTGCTGTGTTAAAGGGAGTTTGAACCCTAAGTTCTTTTACCCTAACCCTGTTACTTCGATGTACCTTTTCTCAAAATCTGTTATAGATTCATCTTTGAAATCTTTTATACAAGTAAAGTACATATTTCTCATTATACTGAAATGATTTTTAAAAAAATTCAAAAATTTATTTTTTACAAATGTTTTGGGCATCAAAACAAAAAATGTGAAATTGGCAATTTCGATGTACCTTTTCTCAAAATCTGTTAAATATGAATGTTTGAAACTTTATATACAAGTAAAGAACATCTTTCTCAATGTACTGAAATGAGCTTTTTTAAAAAAAAACTCAAAAATTTATTTTTTACAATTTTTTTTTGTGTCAAAATAGGGTAAAATTTCACTATGTTTAATTAAATATTTTGTAAATTTATAAAAAATAAAAATAAACCAAAAACTCATTTTAGTATAGTGAGAAAGATGTACTTTACTTCTATAAAAAATTCAAGCATGTATCTATAACAGATAAAGGTACATCGAACTAACAGGGTCAGGGTTAACGGACTTAGGGTTCCAACTCCCCTTAAACGACCCATACTGTTCATAGTTATTCCATTCCAAACGGGTATTGCAGAACAACTTATTATATGTAGTGATGCCATTTAGAAAACTACAGACTTATGGATGTAATAAACGATATTTTGTTTGAAGCTTTTGAGAGAAGGGGCCTTGACCATTTCTACTTTTTACCCACCTTCATGCCTGTGCGTCATCGTGATTTCTGCCAAATTCATTAATATTTAACTGATAATAGCAAATTTCCTCCAAAGACAAACAAAATTTTCTTAGTTATCTTTTAAAATATGTCCTTCGCATACTTTAGTCATTGAAAACTAGCCCTTAGAAAGCTATCAGCGGTCGCACTACCGGTTACTGACATTATGTATGTTTCTAAGCGTCTTGAAACTACAGAAATAACTTCATAAATAACCAATATTCGTTTTAAATGTATAGTTTCATTATATAGAATATCTATTATTGCTATTTATAGCTAATTTTTATTCATAATTAGTAATTTTTTAAGTACATTAGGATCATATTCAGAACTATTTTACTGGCTTAGTGACTGGGCGCAAAGTTTTCCGCATGTTATCAACTTCAGTTGTCAGTGACTATAAATTATAACACCATAGGATGATATATCATATAAATGGGTTTGTATTGTTACGAAAATCGTCCTGTGAGTGCACGGTGAAAACAGTCCAACAAGGAGATTAATGGAGAATGACGCTTTATTCACAAATATTCCAGAAAAACAAGACGCACAGGTAACAAGAAAAACAGCACTTGCACAAATTAGCATAACACAAGTAGACAGCAAATCGCTAATAATAATAGAAACAATAATAACAATAGCGCTCAGCGTCTAACAGCTGCCCAACTCGCAATAAGAATAAGACTCCAAAGAAATTATTGATTCCACGTCTCATTAGCTCGGTATTATACCTTTCCCCGCCAGGATTTGACGTCACATGGAATAATCTAGAACAATTCCTATATGTCGTTCTTAATAGAGATATGACAATGATTCAAGTATTTTCGAGGACCTTCATTTTGTCGCCAAATTTGTCGTTATGCGAGGTTTCAGTAGTTTTCAAGCTGATGTATAGATGATTCTCGGATTCAGAAACCCTCAGCGCTTTTGCGGCCAGGCGGGGTTGATTTCATCAAAATTGGGGGAAACGAAAAATGGAGGAGGAGAAGTTTACATTTTACTTAACGTGACCTAACAAAGAACTTCGGAAATGCGCTCACCTTACTCAATGACTGTCACCCCTTTCCAGATTAAACTCGTCCAAAATTGCTAATCTTAGCATTTTGAAACGAATAGTACTCATATAAAAGCGCGGCATCTGTTATGTCATGTATTGTTACGAAAATGTGACTTCTAACCAGTTTCTGTAATTTTGATAAATGTAATGAGATTGTGTGAGTTTCCTATTCAGAGAAAATATATTTAAAAATGTAGTTCAATTCATAGCGGGCTCTGTCTGTCGTAGATAAAGATAAAACACTCTTGAATATAAGAAAAATATACTTTTTTCTTTTACTGGACCGCTGGAGCCCCCCTCTGGGTCCAGGCCCCGGAGATTTTGCCCCTCCAGGCCCTCACTCTCGGCGGGCCTGAGCATATTCCCCTTTTGCATGCATCTACAAAAATATACGAGTCAGATATTTCATTAAAGTTCATAAAACGTGCAAATCTACGTCTTTCAGTAATTACATTCCATTTAACCATTTAGAGAACATATCAACAACAGCAGAGGACAATTCCTCCTCCCAAGAAAAATGATATTTTTACAAATATTGTAATACTAGAAAATCAACCGTCATGGTATAACGGGTGCAAATTGTCTCTTCATTCGAGAGATTTCCCGTCAAATTTGACGTGTTTAAATAGATATATATGCGAGAGAAATGTTTAACATTGATTGAAAACAAATAAAATAAACGTATGTTTTATGACAGGAAATATTTTTTTTATTTACATATTTCTTTATTCAAAAAACCTCTTGGTAAACAACATTCCGTGTGAAGTATTTTTCGTTGTTTAACAATTTTCCTTGTACTGTTCAGCAACGGATTCCGAGACTACCACTTTTGGACGATTTTACACCGGAAAGGGGTGTCAGGCAATGAGTCATACGAGAGCATTTCCGGAGTTCTTTGTTAGATCTCGCTCAGTAAAATGTGAATATTACTCTTCCATTCTTCACTTTCCCCCTATTCTGATGAAAATAACTCCGCCCGACGCATGCGCAAAATTGCGAAGGGTTTCCGAATTCGTTGCTAAACAATACTTCAGATTTCTAATCAAAACAAAGCACTTCTCTGCTTGTCAAACGTTGCCAAAAAGCATTATCAAATTATATCATCACGATTGCAATAAATAATCAGATGCATCGTGGTGTCCAAATTATATCGCGCATAATATACCACTGACGTGATTTACTACTTTCTATTAAAAACGGAAATTCATTTGAAATATATGATTAATATAATTTAAAATTTTTCGGGAACTATTGATCATAGCGAGATAAATTTTATATCAATCGATAGCAAATTTTATTTCACTATTTTAGAGCTATTGAATTTGAAATTAGAACGACAATTACTTTTTAAATTTAAAATTACTGAAATTTAGGTTCTCTAACAATGAAATAATGCTGTTTAACGTCTCACAGTGCTATGACGCGAATTTTATTGCTGGTGACGTCAGAGCGTTACCGGATCATTGAGAGACAGATCTGGGCTATTATATTAGTAATGAACTTGGGGAACAATGTAGAAGGAGTCAACATACCAAGAGGATAGTAGAATCCACAAGACAAAACTCCACATTCATTTTTACACTTCGATGTCTCCTCATCTAAATTCCAAATTATTCCCAATACAGAAGTGTCTCCAGAGTGTGTATTATTATGTTTACAAACCACACTTCCCTCCTAATCCCTCCAATTAAAGCAACCTTTGGGCATGATCAGTTTTGCTTTTTCTATTAAATTCTTTGCCTCAGTGGCGGCTGGTCAGTTTAGAAACAAGCAGTGCTGCAAAAGTTGTATAGATCTAAGTTGTAGGAAATTTTGTGCTGATTTTTTTGGTATATAATGATAATATACTAAGAATTAATAGTTTTTGAGTTATAAACCAAAACTGGGGTAAAACATATTTTTTTTCCTGTTTTTTGGCTGTAACTAAAATTCCAAATAAAAAGTTTTGGAGGCAAATCTCAGATTCGTGATCAGCACCCAAGAAACATGAAGGAGCAAAAACTACAACTCCTCCAGAATTTGATTTTAAAAACTACTTAATGACTGGATTATAGAAAAAAAAGCGAAAAAAAGCCAAATAAGGAAGTCGCGTCAGCCGAGTGCTGGGGAAACGCAGCTCAAGTGCATGTAATTTCAAGCGGAGAAAGGGTTGTTTTTTTGTCCTGAGCGAGCGCTTCGCGTTGCTCAGTGCGCAAAATTTGATCTTTAGGAGGGGCAAACCTCTCTGCAGCTCTAGTCTGTCTCTCTCTTAATTCTTGATTATTTTTCATCTGTCTTTTACGTTTTTTCTTACTTTTTGCCATTTTCTTTGATCATTGAACCCCCAAAGAGGAAAAGTAAGCCAATCAGTATAAAAATAAAAATACCAGCTTTTAAAATAATTTCGGGGGGGGGGGAGACTGCAGCTCTGCAGCCCTAATGGAAGAGTCGCCACTGCTCTGCAACATTAAAAACTCAAGAGAAATAATTATCAACATAGAAAGAGCATTTAAGTTTCTGAACAAAATCATAAAATTCTATACGATTTTCAGGAAGATGCATTATTGTAACGTTCAATAAAAATGGACTCGAAAAAGCACCAAACACAATTCTACAATATTTGTAAATTCTACTACATCATTATAAGGAAAAACAAATCGAAGAAATCTCTGTGTTCCTGTACAATAGAAAAGCCTTTTCCACATCAGCATTTAAACCAATGGGAAACATTCTAAATTTGTGAATTATGTCTGGTATCAAAGAAATAAGATTAATATCCTTAAAAACACATTGATTCAAACTAAGCCTCCTTTTCTAACAAGCCAGAAGCACCAAAAACCGGACGTATTTTTGACGTCTTATATTCATTTTTATGACAGGTCTCTTGAGTAAAATGATGGGATTTTTTCCAGTTTCGCACGAAACACGTTCAGTGATATTCTGTTTTTCCCATTCGTCAGAAACTTTCTGATAATCAAGAAAATTAGTACACTTTAATTTCTGCATAATTTTTTCATGTGTCTTCCACAGTGGCGAATCCCGGATTTTGGCCTTGGGGGGGGGGCTGCAGTCATGAAAATTTTGTATTGTCGTGACCTCATGGCTTATGTAAGTGCAAACACTTTAACTTTACTCACCTGACAATAAGAATCACAGAGGACACTATAATACTTTTGGTAATTTAATAAAAACACATTGAAATAACTAGCCAAAAGATGTTTTCGACTGCGTTAAACTACAAGTACGAGTGGACTAACTACAAAAGCGGGAAAATTTTCGATTATGCCAAGC
Organism: Araneus ventricosus; assembly: GCA_013235015.1. Classification (NCBI taxonomy): domain Eukaryota; kingdom Metazoa; phylum Arthropoda; class Arachnida; order Araneae; family Araneidae; genus Araneus; species Araneus ventricosus. Next base: position 6,760 of record BGPR01043795.1, on the reverse strand, counting down.
TAGAAAGCAATGTTGCCACGTTTTATTTTTTTAAAAAAGAGATTAAGAACAAACAGGTGTAGTGATTTGAAAAAGAGTCAAGAATTTTAGTTTAGTTCGGGGGGGGGGGGGGGGGGGTGGTGCCCCCCTGGATTCGCCACTGCTTTTCGAAGTTAATTCTTTATTGTCTGGCAAGTTTCGGAAAAGGCCTTTAAAATGTATTTCTGGTTCAAAACAACTACCTGGGAGAATATTCGATTTTCTTTCGAAGTCACTCAAGTATTCATCGTACATAGTTTTCGAACCTGTAACTTTTACTGGACCATCCCAGAATTTCAAGTTCCACTAATCGCTTACATAAACATTTGAAGTATGCATCACTAGCGTTGTTAAAGAATTAATTTCATTATATTTTTCATTCGGTTTTCTCACAACACACTCTTTTGAGGCCGCGGTGGCCTAGTGGTAAGGCCTCGGCGTCGGGGCCGGAAGGTTCCATGTTCGAAACCTGCTTCCAGTGAAGATCCACCGTATATGGGGCCCGTTGCACGCTAAATCATACGTAGTGGCCAAACGGCCATCCGTTGGTGCGGTGCGGAGGCTTGGAGAGGGGGGTGCCAGCGCAGGTGTCGTCCTCGACATCTGACTATGGTTCAAAATAACGAGGTCCGTCCTAAAATTGCCCTCGTGTTGCTTCAAAAGAGGACTTTAATATAACTAAACTAAACTAAACATAACACTCTCTCCATGCTTCGTTTCGACGCCATCAAGGTCAGAATCTAAATTAATTGACTTAGTAGTGGTCATTGGTTGAAGGTTATCTGACCCAGTCATGTGGGTTTCAGTCCCATCGAATCTAAACCACCTTGCCGTTGCACGAAAGATCAGAGTTCCATTTACATATCCCTAAGCTGATTCAAAATTCGCAGTTCAATTCTCAGAACAAAATAGCATATTTTTGTTTCATCTCGGATATCATTTCGAAACAACAAGAAAAATTATCTTTTAAATCTATCATCTCTATCAATACATATCATGTTTGTACGCCACTGAATAAAGAATGAATTAAGTTTCGGAATGAATCGGTTTCAGGTTGAGCTCTTGAATTGCTTTTTCGCCGAATTTCGATTTCAAGTGAAACCACAAGAATTTGTTGTTTTGATACTTCCATTTCATTTTGGTGCATGCTTGATATATTTTATGACCACCCATCAAAATTATTGCATTATTGAATTCAATATTTTACAGTAATAAAAATAGCAATTATTCTATTCTATTTTTCAAACGAGTCATTATGGAAAAAAAAAAATGACCAGAAAATTTTTTCCTTGCAAAGTGAAATGCATATGCTGAGGTGAACGCAGATTCTGCAGTAATTCCCAGCTTATGACGTGTAGGAAAAAAAATTTCGTAAAAATTGATTATTGGAACCAAGCAGATAAAGATGCATTCTGTTAACGCAAAATAAAGTTTTGCCCTTTAAAATAGGTAAATATGAGCAAATACACAAAAGAAAAATTTCAAGTTTCATTGGAAGCGTGATTAAAGCTGGAATGGAACACTGAGGTGATGGAGATTTAATTACCAATAAAAAATTAACAATTTAATTAACTGTCACAAATCCTCCATTAAAAGCTTTGTCATTAATTCAGTATTTGTGTTCAAAATTTGAAGTATAACATAACAAATACTTATGTTATATTTCAAATTTTATCACAAATCCTGAAGTATAAGAAATACTTATAATAAAACTTACAGTTATCACACATCGCATCAGCTGCGGATAGCTACGTGGTGTAAAGGTCATATGTGAAAAAGTAAAGTTGTATTAATATTAACACTTCACGGAATGCTGCGCTCACTTAAGTAATGCATTTTTAAAATATATATATTGTTGCAAACATGGCAAGTCGCTTCCCAGCAATATCAGTCTTATGGTTGGGAAGAGAGTTTTACAAGGTTAAGCATGGAGTGACGGCAGCGGCTGTTCCGTGATCCCTGACCTTGGCGACCATTTTGGTAACTTGGCGACTAATTTGGCGACAAATAGATGATTCCAGAAAATGCAACCCTTTTCGCGATATTTCTATTAGGAAAGGGAATACGCTTGAATATACGAGAAAACTCCATGTGACGTCACGACCTGTCGGAGAGAGTATATAAGGACTGCGCCTGTATCAGAGGGGGTAGTGTTGATCCATTGGGAACGACTTTAGAGTTTCTTCTGCAGTGCGAGCTAGGAAGCTGGTGAGCTGAGCGCTATTGAAAGTGCTGTTATTGTCGTTATTAGTTATTTGCTGACTGTTTGTGTTGCTAAATATCAAAGTGCTGAACTTTTATTATCTGTGAATTGTTGTCTGTTTACATTGCTAATCTGTGCAAGAACTATCGTTTCCTGTACCTGTGCTACGTGTTTTCCTGCAGATTTGTAAATAAACCTTCATTCTTCATTACCCTGCGTGTTGGACTGTTTACACCATACACCCGCAGATAGACTTTTGCAACAATATATATGACACTTTTAATACAAAATATACTTTAATCTATAACAATAAAAGTAAAAACTCCTGAATAGTATGCACGCTATGGAGAATCAAACTACTGAATATATTTTCATGAATTTTCGCTTGCAAACACAATAAAGTATAAGAAAGATTTTAATGAAGGTATCGTCACAGTTAATAAAATAGTTATTTTTACTTATTAAAAACTACTATATTCTTTATTCTCATATTCAAGCGGGGTTCGACAAATAACTCGTTACATTTCACAAACACAAACATTTATTTTCACAACGTCATCATAGATACAGGCATTAACGCACCAGGAACAAGAACACAGACCAAGAACAGTTGGCAGTGCAGTTTTTTTTTGCAATTGCAGGAAATGAGTTCCTGACATTTGTCTGATGCTTCTGGAAGATTTGTCCATAAGGGTGTATAAATGAAGTTTCTACTTTTTTCCATCCACAATCTTCTGTGTTAGTGAGTATTGTATTACTCATTAGACATTGGCACCAGATGTCAGCCTGTAAAGAAGCACGTTATGTATGCTGTCTCGATCCCGCAGATATAAGTGGAACATTTTCATTTGCACGGTTATGTCTTGTAAACAGAATCTTTCTGCATTCATTGATGTCTTCAACTGTACTAGTTGTGATGTACATAAGTATGTTATATTCATCGTACTACATATCACCCAAACTACTTGACAACCGAATAAAAACTGTTGTTACCTCATCATATATATTCCATGTTCTCCATGCTGTCAGTTTTCCTATTCTGGCAAATGCTAATCCTGTATTACACCCCGTTAATGCGTGGAAAAAAGGTAAAGTATCACATTTTTCTTTTGACATTGAATTAGCTAAGCGACGATTGACAATAAACCGCTTATTCTTGCCTATTCTAAATACTAACCATAATTCCTCCAGTCCCATTGCATTGAGTTGCCTGAATGCAAATGGAATAATCGCGTTCATATCCGAGTCAACTGACACAATCGATACTTTTCGATGACCCCTTACAGCTGCATATTTAACTTGCAATATTAATCTAGCTTCAGCTTCTTCATGTGACTATGGTGAAATGCCTTCTATATTCAATTGAAGCTGAGATGGCGTGTGTTTCAAAATATCTTCATCAGTGCAAATCACTAATTTATCAGAGGTAATCTTCATTTCTTGTATAGTTTCAGCGAGATAACGGAACAATTGACATTTATTTGAATCTACCTTTAAAAAGTTTGAAAATATCTTCGGAATCGTTGTGCTTGCTTTAAGAATAATTGTCTGCCACGAGACTTAGGTGTGTTTGATTTTAAACTACCATCAATATACCTGTAAAACACAATATCGACACGCGTACTATCTTCAAAACAATGTATCAAATGTAGGATAAAAATGATTTGTTCATAATGTCCGAATGTTTTCGCTGTATATGTTAATAATATTTGAATCAGTGCTGCACATTCGATGGTAATTGCGGTAACGCTTGGTTTCTGATGATTTTTACTGACCTGGCAGTTGTAGTACGAGTGACACTGCTTTTTGCTTTTTTTTTATAATAGTAAATTTTTGAGAAGGCTTTCTAAGATGTCCAAATTCCTAAATGGACGGTGGATATTTAAGTTTCTGATGAGAAAAAAACTACCCACGTCTCCTTGTCGTGTTTGACATTCAGTATATAACTTACAAAATAAATTTGCATCCTGTTTCAAATTTACAATTTGTTTTGTTCCTTAGAAACCACTCTCAAGGATTTAATCTTGAAGGGTGTGATATTATTTCTTTTTAAAATAGCATGGATAGTAGTACTACACTTATTAATCTATCTTTCACTTAAAAGTCATACTGGTCCTGATCTATTTTCTTTGCCTTTACTGATTCTTTTCCAACCATCACGTTAGTAACGGCAGAAACCAAATATTCTCCGTTTATTGAATTTCCATGTTTACTATAAGTTGCTAGGAGTGCAAGTTTATTATATCGGTCCTCAAATGATCTTATTGTAGGCGGTCATGTAGGCTTAGTGATTCGTTCCATAAATGAATACACAGTTACTTTAACTATTATATTATGCAGAATTAATATTACATTTTGAAGAATCATTAGTTACAATTAAGGCATTTACAAATGAAATAGTTCGTCGTTAAATAGGCTTTTGGATGGCACATCGTCGTTTTTTGTCTTTGTCAGGGAAAAACCCACGTCGTTCATGCGTCTTCAACCGCTTCGGCGTCTTCTTCTACTGTTCTCGGCAGCTTGATTCTCTGACGTCACTGGCGATGGCAGCGCCATCTACAGGTACTTGGCTGCTGCTGGTGGCCCACATTACCTTACGTTAATTTTTCTAATAATTTTTCATCGTTTAAATGAACCGCTATATTGCAAATTGTTGGTCCAATCCCTAATGTTGATAATTGAACAATGAGATTACAAAATAAACAAAAATGTGTAGTGTCACTGGTTTTAAATGATGATTTCGTAAGTGTTTCTGATGTAGAGTATGTCACGGTTGTCTATTTTACTGAGTTGCCTCTGCAGTTTATAAGTGTCATATTTATTACGGCAAACTTTATGATACTGGAATTAACTACTTTAAGCAGGTTCTTGGTATTCCTATGGGTTGTTGTTTTTCAAGTGCACTAGCCGATTTATTTCTCCACTCATTTGAGAGGGATTTAATTAAAAATGAAATTGTTTATGGTTTTCGTTTCATTGATGACCTTTTAGTCTTTAATCATAACAATGTTAACTCCATTTTTAGTTGCTATCCAAAAGAACTCAAATTAAATAAAACTAATAATGAATTAAACAAATGTAATTTTTTGGATCTAGAAATTGAAATCGGGAATTCAGATATTTTGGTTGGAATTTATGACAAAAGAAAGGAATTTAATTTTAAGGCTATTTCACTTTGCAACTTTCAGACAAATCTTGATTTTAGAATTATTAAGAACTCTATTTATTCTCAAATTAATAGGATTAAACACATCTGTAATAACCACTCTTCTTTTGTCAAAGCCCTAGGTAATTTAAATAATAACTTAAAGGATAACGGATTCCCTATTTGTTTCCTTAAAACTTGATTTTTTTAAAAATTAGTTTTTGTTCTCCTGAGAAATAGTTCAAATTTTTATTCATAGATGGAGCTACTGGATAGCTTCTAGATCGTTGATTGTTTTGTATCTATTGCGTCACTTTTCTGATTGGCTTGCTTCTGAAAGAAGGTAAATTTTTATCTCTTTCTTTTGATTATGGATTTAAAAAATTTTGGATTTATGTTCTTTATTTGGTGGCAGGACAAGATTCAGACCACAGGAAGGAATAAATTTTGACTTTTTGTCTTTCCTTTCCACAGAAAATCTTGTTCATTTTGGAACTAAAAATGGCGTGTGGTTTCTGATGAGTGAGCCATTTTAGTTCCTTTTCATTTTCAATAATTTCTTAACAAATTGTTCTAAGTATTGGTAAATTTTGGTTTCTCTATAGTTCTTGTTGTATTTTTTAAAAAAAATTTCTGTTGAAGCAATTACTTTTTGCAGCTGCGTTTGCACGCAAAAACGTCTATTGTTTTCATTATTTTTCATTTTATCATTGTTTTCTTTTAATTTGTTTTCTTTTAATTTAAATTTCTTTTATTTATTTATGATACTGAGCTTTATTATGTGTTACCGTTTGCTCCATTTCTTCTCCTTCATAAACTGTTCCAGCCGCACTGTTTTGGGAAGAAGTCCATGGTAACTAAAACTTTCCAAAGCTTCAGATATTGATATATATCAATTACAATGGTTGATCGAATTAAGGGTAAATTTGAATTGTGTTGAGACCTGAAACAAAGCTGCATCTAGACTTTTGGCGGCAAAGCCACTGGATACGCCCTTCACATCGACAAACTGAAATTTACGTATTTTCGACACCTTGGAACTGCAATTTACTTGCAACAAACAAAAATGAATTTGCAATTTGGGGCCGTTCAAATATTACGTAAGCACCCAAGGGGGGGGAGGGGGTTTGCGATTTGCTTATTTTTGCTGACAAGGGGGGAGGGGGAGTATGAGTGATGCTTACGTAAGACGTTAAAATCACTTTATTTCCGAAAATCTCTTGTAACTTGCACAAATAATTTAATTTAAAAAAATTAAATCTGAAAAAAAAACTTAAATTTTGCAAAAGAAAATTAAACTTGATTTTTGTAAGCTTAAACTTGAAATTGTAAGGAAATTAAACTTACATTTTTTTTTTCATTTTAAGCCTAGTTAGAGTTTCTTATTTGAATTA
>BGPR01043794.1:0-12828 GCA_013235015.1 Araneus ventricosus | reverse complement strand
CTTTCTTAATACTAATGATATTGAACTGAATTTTTTTATATAAGTTGCCCTATATATCTGGCTTTAAAGTTGTGAAAGAAAAATTGCACTATGTTTCGCGCATGCGCAGTAAAACATTATTTACTAAAAATGCTCATAATTCCTGTAATATTCAACAATTCTTTTCCAAATTTTTACAATATGCGTCTCTAACATATTGTCATCTTTTCTGTAAGTTTGGTATATTATAACAGAAAATTGTGCATGTTATAAGCAAAAAACAGGTGGGAAAATTTGAGATTTTTTAAGAAAACCTTTATATCTTCCCAAATATTTGAGCTGAGTTTACAAAAATTCCTGTAAATATTATGCACATTAAGCATTACTATTTCTGAAAATTTCATATTGTTATCAGTATTCTGTGAAGCGGGGTGGGCCAAACACTTTTTTGTCTTCATCAGTTTGTAGACGGTCCTCTAATTGCCCTCAGGACCGAATCTTCAATGTAAAATGTGAGTTATTGTCTATTCTTTACATGTCCGAAGTTTAAAGTCAGTCAGTTAAACCATTCTGGAGAAATTCTAAAAAATGTGAAAATCTGCAAGTGTCCGGATACTTTTGGGCATATAGTGTAGTTACGTATGTACATAAACATACAAACGTATGGTCGTTGAGAGTCCAGATTTTGAACCTAGACGCATAGGGGAATTGAAATCTAATTCGATGGGTTTGACAGAACTACTTCAGAAGGATTATCATACAATTTCTTTTAATTTTTAAACAAAAAGGATTAAATTCACAAGTATAGAACTTCCAATGTAACGTTTTAAAATTTTACTTTCATTTTTTTTTCGACTCATAATATCTATTTTGACGAAACATACGCAAAAGGGACAAATGCCATTAGCAACAACCAAATTAAATAATCATTTAACTTAATTATAATGCTGTATAGCATACTTTAACCTTAAAGATCTCTAAATTGTCATTTTTATATTATTTTTCCTAAATGATAAACAATTTTCTTATCATAAATATCGACTGATTCTATATCAACAGAAAAACTTTCTTTTAAGATAATTGCAAAAGAACATATGTATAATGAAATATATGCTTTGAAAGCTTCCTCCAAATGCTGTAATAAATCAAGATACAAAATAGAGAGCATGTTTAGTCTTTCCATTTCATTCTAAGTAAAGCGTAAGACATTTAAATAAAAATAACTTATAAATTTCAAATCATGATTCAACAGTAGGTATTAATTTTTTTTCTAGTCATTAACCGAGACTTTTAAAGGAACATTTTCTATAAATCTTTCTCCAGTTTCGTTAAATCAAATGAATTTGACAACAATAAATCTACCCACAAAAAAAGTGATTCAATTATGGTATGCAAAAAATTGTGTATAATTCTTATTTTTTAAATTAACAATTTAAATTTTCTTTTGAATTGAGCTTGTAGATCCCTATTTCTCACCTTTCAATTGATTTAAATATTCTTTCTATCAAAATAAAGAGCTTTTTCTATATATTCAGTATTTCAATTATACACATTTACGGAATTTAATTTACAAATAACGCTTTATTTATGTTTTCAAAGGGAGTCTTTAGGAAACATTCATTATTCCATTGCAAGAATTCTATAGATAGTTTTTCGTGATTATTTAAAGCTGAGAACTATTTATTAAAATTGAATCAAACATAAGTAAGCCACTTTATTGTATAATTCAACAATTTTTCTGCACTTTTGGCTATCCCAAATCTGAATAATGAAGCAGAACTAGACGTTTATAAATATTTGACAGACAATTTTTTCATCACTTTGATCAATAAATATTGGATCAGTTCTTAACAGATGCTCTCAAAATACAGAGCGATTAAGGTTTGAAGTAAAATTAACTAAAAATGGACAGCCAGAATTTTTATAATATTTGCCTGTTAAGAGTTTAAATAATGGAAAATATTCATATAAAGTTATATACGTGTTATGAAGAGTTCATTGGGACAAAAGGTTACATGCACTTATGAATTATAAGCCCTTTTGTAAAACCCAGAATGGCTGACGTTTACTTTACTTTCAAGCAGTTTTGAAAATAATTACTGAAAACTGGATTTTCCTTTTCAGTAGGAAAAGTGATAGTAGAGAAGAAAATCATTTCCCCATTGTATATTTTTGAACTAATTTTTATGTCCACATAAACTTAGGCATTGTTTATTTCTCCCTTATTTGTCTTTTAGTTTTATGTGTTAGATTAACAAGATACAAAGAAATAACAACCATTTCCTTGCCAAAAGGAATTTTCAGTTTCGTTTTCATCAATATCCTGTAGTTTTTCCTCCCTGATAGCCTTCTGAGATGTAAATTAAGAAAAATTACTTGTTAGATAGTAGCATTAATTTCAGATCCATACATATTTTGGTGTTTGAAATCCTTCTGTCAAAGATAAATTCGTCAGGTATTCGGAACTGGAGTTAAAAATTTGTAAATTTTTAAAAGCGCACTTTTATTAATGAACAAAAAGTACAGATTTTTTATTTTGCTTATTTTTTACTTTCAGCCTTTAATTAATAATTCATTATTATAAATATTATGGAATCTTGAGATTAAATTCAATACCACAGGCGCCAATCTATGGATTCTAAGTTTAATTAAATCAATCAATTTACAGATTATTAAATTCTAAAAATGTGAAAATAGTGTATTTTCATCAAGAATACACAACTGTACAAAATTTCAGAACATGAGCACATCAGGAAGCTAACGATCACAAAATTTCCTCTTTACAAACATTAAATAAATCAAATTAAATAAATGTGTTTAAACGTAAATCTCATCTCATTTCAAAATTTCTTAATATATATTTGGGTTTCTAAAGATAAATGCTATCGGAATTTATGCTGATTTCTCCTTTCCACTTCTACCTCCACGGAGTATATTCCATGTGTTAAATATTTTTAAACATATTTCAAAATTATCTTTAATTCTGTATTTTATATAAATATGTACATAAATCTTAACAAGGAAACTTATGAAACTTTGAATGAGATTGTAACAGAGCGTATACAGGGTGTTTTGAAACTCATGGGCAAAAATTTAAGGGGTGATAGAAAACATCTAAACAAGCAATTTTCACCATACAATGCATGTTCGGAGAGCAAGCGGTGAACCGCTAGGAGGTCTCCGTTGCTGTCACATGAAAGAATGAAACACCAAACGGATAGGGGAGGTACTAAATAATTTTATTGACAGCATGTGTGGCAAAATTACAGAAACTGCTCAGAAGAAGACATGAAGATTGTGAGTGTTAGAAATGCCTTCACGAGTAAAGGTTCTTTCATCCGTGAATATCACATGTGCACTAAAATCAGGCTGCGCTGCTAACTGTTGTAAAAACCAACGTGCAAACTCGACACGGGGAGCATAATCTGCAGTTATCAAGGCTTGCACTTTCTGTACATGGTAAGGGTGTAATCCTTCGTCCCCAAACAATCGAGTGGGGCACATTTACGGCATGGGATACCTCTCGCGTGCTAATATCCGGGCGATTTTCCCCTCTTTGCAGAATGTCCTCTACAACTTGTGGCGTCCGCACACTCCTGCCACGCCCTGTATCATGCATGCCCGTGACAAAGGATCCCGTTTCACACAGGCACCGATGCAATCGCTCGAACATTTTTTGGTCTGTCACGTGTCTTCTCGGGAAACGCCGCCTGTACAGTATTTCGGCTTCCAAAGCGTTCCTATTCCCAAGACCATACATAAAATGCATGTCCGCCTTTTCCTGATTACTGTACGTCGCCATGACTTCTGAAATCCACAGTAGAAATGAGGACGTGTAAGAAAACTCGCGCTTTATGCTTTCCATTTCAGCGCCGTCTAGCGGTTCACCGCTTGCTCTCCGCCCATGCATTGCATGGTGAAAATTGCTTGTTTAGATGTTTTCTATCACCCCTTAAATTTTTGTCCATGAGTTTCGAAACACCCTGTATATTGTAAATGATCGTAAATATAAATCTTTTTTTTTCTAGATGATGTTTTCAATGTTTTCAAGCTACCAGTATTTTCAGATATTTTGTGTTCGAATTTCTCAGATTCGTGCACTAACTCATTCCTGTTTACATTCGTATGGACCAATCACGATATCGTCATTAAAAATAAATGTTTGGAAATTCATTTTTGTATTATTCGTCTAAAAATTCGTTTATAAAGGAGTTTTAAAATTTATTCAAAAATTATTTTTATCGTTTTGAAGCGGAGAACTGGTGACAGTTTTGTGCCATGTCTCTGAAATCATCGATGAGGTAAAAACTATTTGATTGTGAACTTTGTAAGATAAAGTTTCAAAGGAAATTTAGTGTTTTGAACAGCATCTTTGTACTTTTCACAACACTGAATCTTCGTCGGAACCTTATATTACAATGTTAACAATTAAATAACTTTTTTCTCAACGACGATTTCTCTGAATGCTATGAAGCAGAGAATTGGTGGCAATTTTATGCCATATAACTTAATCTTTATATTATAGCACCACTGAATTTTCTTTGAAACCTTCTATCTATATATTTAAAATAATGGGGCAAAAAGCTGCAGACAGTTCGAAAGCCACAACCATCCGGCGGATTTCGACACTTCTTATTTCATGTGAAAGTCTATGACGTCTAGATATGTCATCAAGTGTCGCCTGCCCACACCACCCTTAATTTTCGAGAGATATTGCAAAATAAATGGAATATATTAACGGAAATAACGGAAATTTATTTTAAAAATAGTACGCCATGTTCCTGAGCCTCAAAAACTGGACTGATTTCGTCAATTTATTACGTCACTTCTTTCAAATAACTAACGAATCAGAATTTTCCGCATTATTTTCGTAAGTTTAAAAGAGCATTTTTCATTTGTATGCAGTTCTTTTGCATTTCATTCCAATTTAATTTAACTTTAATAGCAGACGATTTTGTTAAGACATATCTATAAATATTATTATCTTTGTTTTAGTTCATATTTAATTTAAAATCAATAGCAAACGATTTGTTTTCCTTTCAAAATTTAATTTTATTAGATTGGCAACAAGAAAATTAGTTGTTGTTCAAAAACTTTTACGGAATGCAGCGTTGTTAAATGAGAGAATGAAGCTTTTTCTGGAATAAACATTTTAATTTTGCTATGACTTTTTGTTTTCATCAATAATCCCAACAGTTTTATCAAAATGGCGTGTCAAAAATATTGTAAAATATCTATTATAGGTGATGGAAGCTGTTTAGTTAGGGCGATTTCATTCTGTATTTATGGATCTAAAGACTTTCATGCCGAAATTCGTGAGAGAGGTGTACAAAACATTACAACTAGATGAGATTTATTGAAAGAGTTTACAATTTTAACGGAATCTGTTGTCTACAAAGAATACGAAATCTACTATGGTTTTATGGTCTGTTCCACAGATCTTCGTGCAGTATTTAAAACTGAAAAAGTAGTGGCTGAGAGCCACGAAACAGCGAGGTGGAAGGGGCAGGTCTAAACAAAGTGGGTATAGTCGCGATTCCGCCCGGGGGGCGGCGAGAGCGGTTAGTTACAATGTTTACAATGAAACATTTTTCCTCATCAATGATTTCTCTGAATATCATCGCAATCGTATAAATGCGTATCCTTGAGACATACAGCAAGATACCATTCAAAGCAAATAGAAATTATTTTCTTGTAACTGGAAAACTGCATTTGCGTTCTTCTTCATTAAATAAAGGGAATCAAAAGGTTCCGACACAAATTTATGCAAGTTATACACGTTATGGTGAATTTCAAATGACCGAATGGTGCATGGAACTAAAATATTTGCCCAAGAAATAAGTCTGTATAACTTGACATTGTAAATAGTGAGAGATTCGATTCGTCTGAGACGCCGAGATGAGAGATAGATTCGCATTTTGTCGTTTCTTTAAAATAGTTATGATTTACAAGTTTTAAGATTTCTTGAATGTACGTAAGTTTTGAAATGCTTTGAAATATTTTCCTTCAGAATTCCCGTAATCATTTAGTTCATATTTGAAAAATTATGCTTTATATAATATTTTTCGGATTTTTGGAAATATAATAAATTAAATAAATATTATTTGAGTAAACACATTTTGATTTACCACAAAGTAATATTACTTAATTTTAAACTGTGTTTTCTTTATTAAGAGAGTATAAGAATAAACACAGATAAGAAATAATATTATAATAATAAATACAGTCCAGTATAGTATAAATATTAAATGGTAAAAAAAGATTCGATGATTGGAAAGGATATTTGCACATACTGTGTTTTGACTACTTCTAAATCTGAGAAACGCTTCAGTTCAACTTGACCACATCTTGGCATGTGATAATTGATTGTGAAGATTGCTATGAGGGGCATAACGATCAGTTTTAGTTCCATGAACATCCTGTTTCGAAGCACTTGAGGGTACATTTTGAACCACGGTCAGATGGCGAGGACGAAACCTGAGCTGGCACCTCCCTCTTCAAGCTTCTGCACCACACCAGCGGATGAACGTTTGACCCACGCCAGAATTAAAATGCACCAGGCCCACAAACGCGGCGGATCTTCAATAGATTCGGGTTTCAAACCTGGAGCTCTCAAGCTATGAAACCGAGACCGTACCACTAGGACACTTCGGCCTACGATCAGTCGCAGATGATAGCGCACTTTAATACGTTCACATTAATTCTGCCTTTCAATCTTAAAGTGTTATTTTGCTGTATAAAGATATAGGTATATGCCTTGTACCTTGAATAATCAAAAAGTGAATTGCAAAGCGATAATTGTAAAACAACTTGATCATGGTTAATCATACCCTTGAAAGATCATATAGGTGTATGCCTTGTACCTTGAATAATCAAAAAGTGAATTGCAAAGAGATATAGTAATTGTAAAGCAACTTGATCAATAATCATGGTTAATCATACCCTTGGAAGATCATACAGGTATATATGCCTTGTACCTTGAATAATCAAAAAGTGAATTGCAAAGAGATATAGTAATTGTAAAGCAACTTGATCATGTTTAATCATACCCTTTGAAGATCAAATAATATATCAACTCCTACATTTCATTTTCTTTCAGGTAAATTCAAACATGTAGCTGCTGAAGCGCCTATGCTGTGATTTGAATAATATTTGAGACCAATTTCGACATTTTTTCCAAATAAAAATGGATCGAGATAATAAAAAGCAATAAAATGCACAGTATTCAGAATTTTTCTAATATAAATTATATTTTCTATTGTGAAAAATTATGCAAAATAAAAAGGAAAAGGATTTATGCGACAAAGAGTTCCTTATTTTCCATTGCCTTAATTTATCTTTGTGCTGAAGAATTCTAGGATTATATACGTTCCATTCTAGTTTCATTAAATGAAACCGAATCAGATAATTCCTCAGCAGCAATATATACCCAAGTGAAAATTTTTGTTCGAATATTCAAATAAATTACTCTTATGTTTCCATTTAAAAAGTCAAATAATATGGAAAAAAATTTCGATTCAGGAGAATAATATCACAAAACACTGCAAGAAAAGGAATCTTCCTATAAAGATTTCGTTTTTTTTTGTACAATTCATTTAATGCATTTTCAGCTCAAATGTTCCTAAAATAAATATTCTTTCAGAAAAATAATATCTTATTTCTTCCACTTCCAACGAAAAATTTAAAATTTATAAGTGGAATATTTTATTGAAACAAAATGAATACAACTTGAAATTCTTTACATACAATTACTTTTTCAAAGAAATTGGAATAAGCTTTTTTAAGTTGAAAATAATTGCTTTTGACATTGAAAGCTGATGGAGGTAAAAATCTTTTTTAAAAGACGACTTTCTAGATTCTTTGATCCTGAATATTTATAAAAGTTATTACAAATTATAAAACATGCTGTGGAGAAATAATTCATGCATTGACGCTGTTTCCAAATTTATTTCGAACTCTGCTTCAGATAAATATAAATTTAGTGTCGTTAAAAGAAAACATCGTAATTTTTTTCAATTTAAATGTTTCATCTTTTTTGTCTCTAGTTAGATACTGGATGTAACAGTTAATGAACATCAACTTAGAAAGTTTTTTGTAATCAGTCTTAAAGTATTAAAAAAAATAAATATATTATATTATTCAAAGGTAGGCGTATCTAAAATAGGAATTCAGACTATTGAAAAAGTGCTCTAAAAGCTCTAAGAGAAAATTTCAGTTATGTTATGTTTTGGCAAACACTGATCAAAAGAGATATTGGTAGACGCATAAAAAGGGCTGGAAATTAAATACAAACACTTTATGTGCTTTATTTCTCAATTTTGATCGACAACTTAGTGAAATTTTACATCTCTCCATCCTATTTTTAAGTGAAGTCAGCTTCTATGCATCATCCGTGATTTAATTTTTAAATTCTTTGCTTGAATATACAGAGTGTTCACTCTAATAGGTGTCCAATAGCTGATTTCTAATCCGTTAGAGATTGACGTATACTTCCGATTAAATAATGCTTTAAACGACGTATATTTTATGTTGTTTCAGTCAATAATATTTTGAGCCAATCAACGCCTGCCTAGAGCTGCCACCAGACGTTGATTGGAGGATCTTCCTCGGAGCACCGTTGAAATGGTATAAAATATTATAAAATAATGATATACAAATCTTGATAAGCTTTATGCGCACAACAATGGAATATTTTTTTTCAATGTCAGTGTGTCAAGAATATTTAACTGAATCTTACTAATAGGACCGGAGGACTATATAAAAATTCTGACTTCGATATTTTTCAGCAGTATATATATGTACTCGAGCAACATAAAATAGAATTCTTTACGTTATTTAAAATAACTAAAATACCAATAAAGGGAGTCAAAATTGTGGAGGAGTTAAAAATAATAGCAGGCAACGATAAGACGTAAGAATCTGATGGATGATTTCATCAGAGGCCAAACATCCATGCAGATTCAAGAATGGAATAAGTTTTCAGTAGAGAAAAAAGACTTTAAGGTCTGATTAAAATTAATATCCTCTAAGGCCTGAACCCATTCCGGAATGTATTGGGAAGAAAAAGAGACAGAAAACCTAATACATTTTTGAATCTGCATGGATGTTTGGCCTCTGAAGAAATCATCCACCAGATTCTTACTTCTTATCGTTGCCTGCTATTATTTTTAACTCCTCCACAATTTTAATTCCCTTTATTGGTATTTTATTTATTTTGTACTTCGCAATTTTTTCCGGATGATGCTGCACTTGCTCACACCAATTAAATTGCTTCTATTAATTTTTGTCTTTTAGATATTCATCCTTTTTTGTCTTGTTAGATATACAATCCTTAAGCTATTTAAAGCATCTCTCCATTTTTAAGTATATATCTGTCTCTAACGGTTTAGAACTTAGCTATCGGACGCATCCCCTATGAAACAACTTCAGATAGCCTTCCTGAATATTTTTTAGCCCATCAGAACCGTAACTTGAGTGCCTGACCCATCGAAAATACCTACCTAATAAAATAAATGAGGAGCAGAAAGAAAAAAATGTCACTGTTTTCTGATAAGCGCCTTGCATTCTCCAAAAAAGGACTTTGCAATCCAGCTTCCACCCCATCCCCCAATCGCATACATGATTAATTTTAATAGTTACATTATAAATTTTTAAAAATCATACAGTGTCTCTGTATGAGTATTTTTGAACTGATGTACAAGTTTATGTAGCATTATAAAATCGATGGTTGCCTGGTTACAAGCCCTGATCATATTTTTACTTTTAAAATATTTGAAATTAAATAATTTTTTGGTTCAAAATTAAAATAGAATAATTATAGTAAACTAATATGCACCTTTGGATCAAAACCATAGCTAGAATATGAAAGCCTATCATCCATCAAAATATCCATCTAACGAAATAATTAGGGAACAAAAAATGCCGTCTGTTCTGAAAAAGGACATCATTTTATTTTGCAAATTGGAGCGTTTTCAATACAAGGATTTCGCAAACCTACGCGTAATGTAGGTAACTTTATACACACGCATAACTTGGGATTTTCTCACTGATTGTATCTGTAGGAATATTTTTGAAGTAGAAATATACATGTTTATGTAATATTAAAAAAAACGATGTATCTGTGGTTACAAGCCTTATAATATCTTTACTTTTACATATACACAGTCGACGCTCGTTATAACGACCACACATTATAAGAACCATTCCATTATAACGACCAGTGATAAAATCTCAACTGCGTTTCCCTATACTATGTTATTTACTTCCGGTATAACAGCAGTACAGTGTCGTCTAATCAAAATACAACGTCAGATTCACGAACTACTTCCCGGTATTTCTCTAAAAGAGCATGTTTCTAAACGTAAATGACCTTGATTGCTGTATTGCTAACAGCTTCGTAGATGAGAGTCTCTCCAGTGTCTTACAGTTTCTTTGACAAGGGGTGGGGAACCACTCACCACAGCGCGGAAATCTGAGAAGCCTAGAGATAAAAAAATGTTTGCAGTCTATTGAGACTTTAAAATGTGTTTTTGAAAGGAGAACATTATTTAATCATCTTAAATGAAATGGAAAAATTAGCTGTATTGAAAAGCACTATACGAAAAGACAAAACAACCATTTCTGATTTTTTTCTTTAGAAAATAAATGCTTTGTAAGCTATAAACCCCTTTATTTTCTATACTTTAAAATCTGTTTTGAAATATATTTTAATTGATAAATTTTATTTTAATCACCAATGATAAAAAAAATAAGTTAGTATTTAGTTGGAATCTCTTTCAAAAAATCGTCTATTTATATCGGACACTGCTGAGGGTGACAGATTTTAATTATATCCATTCGTACCGACCACCGTTATACACACCTTTGCTGTGAGGACGTAGAGGGTCGTTATAACGAGCGAACGATCGGACTAAATTTTTTCGTTCAAAATTAAAATAAAATTGTATATAAATTTTCAGTCTCTCCTTGGATCAGAATGGCGCCCCAGACCGCAGCTTTGAAATTAGTCGCTTTGATATGACAGCTGGCCTGCCTGCGTTTCCCTGTAATATGTATCGTATAAATGTAATCCGCTGGCAACAGATTGCATTTTGTTTCATTGGACGAATATTCAGCTTGTATAGTTTCGATAGCAACATCAAAATCTAAAACTGAAAGCCTCGATCCTAATGTTATGGCCAAGAAAAATAATACAAATTTAAAATAATCCACAAAAGGAGAAACTATGTAAAGAGTAAACTATACGGATATTTAATTGAACGTTTTCTGCATATCTAATGTAGCAACTCTTGTTATAAACGCCGAATAAGTTGTAAATAATAGATGTCAAGAACTGGTTTAATAAATTACTGCTGTTCTTTGTAGTCAGCTCTAAACTAGGCTGTTCTTTTCTTCAATACACAGGGGTGCTCGGTGGCCAAGTGGTAAGTTTCCCGTCCCAAGGTCGGTGGGCTCCAGGCAGAAAACCCCATTCCGCCGGAGTGTAAGTGGGCTAGCACGATAAATCCTTCTGTGGGGGACCGAGCGTCTCCCCTGCTGGTGTGGTGCAGAAGCTTAGAGAGGGTGCACGTACTCATCTTCTCTCTTCTCTCATACATAAGGCACCACCATCTCAAATTCAACAACACGAGATTTGGAAAGAAACTAACAGTTAAATTACTAAATACTATATTCTTTGTTCTAAATGTCCTCTTTTATGTATCCTTATATAAATTTATCCTTTTTTGCTCCGGCTTTTTTTCCATAAAGTTTCTCGCATACCCCAAAACAGCCGACGAGCCGGCCTGGCTCCGAGTTCCCGGGGCATGCTGCAGTGTTAAGCCCAGGCGTCGTCCTCATCATCTGATGGCGGTTCAAGATTACGAGGTCCGTCCCAAAATAGGTAGGACGTCCGTCCCAATATACCCAACCAACCGAGTTCGGGGGGCATGCTGTGTGTATTTAAACCCAGGTGTCGTCCTCATCATCGATGGCGGTTCAAGATTGCGAGTCCGTCCCAAATAGGTAGACGTCCGTCCCAATATACCCAACCAACCGAGGTTCAGGGGGCATGCTGTGAGTGTTAAGCCAGATTGTCGTCCTCATCATCTGATGGCGGTTCAAGATTACGAGGTCCGTCCCAAAATAGGTAAGACACCGTCCCAATATACCCAGCCAACCAGGTTCGGGTATGCTGTGGTGTTAAGCCCAGGTGTCGTCCTCATCATCATCTGATGGCGGTTCAAGATTGCGAGGTCCGTCCCAAAATAGGTGAACGTCCGTCCCAATGCTTACCCAACCAACCGAGTTCAGGTATGCTGTGATGTTAAGCCCAGGTGTCGTCCTCATCATCTGATGGCGGTTCCGAATTACGAGTCCGTCTCAAAATAGGTAGGACGTCCGTCCCAATATACTTAACCAACCGAGTTTGAGGGCATGCTGTGGTTTTTAGCCCAGACGCCCTCATCATCTGATGGCAGTTCAAGATTGCAAAATCCGTCCCAAAATAGCCCACTTGTTGCTTCAAAACAGGATGTTAATATACGAGTGGCTCCAAAATTGTCCATTACACTTACGATTTTTAATGAAATAAGAATCTATACAATAATTAAAATTAATATTTCAGAATGTTTATTTAATAATAAGATCATAATCTATTCTTAACAAAACTACACTTGAAATATTTTGCAAAACATAGTAAAACTTTATTTTTTAAGAAATAAATAAATCAAAAAGTAACAAAATTTTATCTCACAAAAGTCTTCATTGCACTTCAAAAAATTTCTAAATATTAGGAATATTCTAATTTTTCTTTAAATTAATATTTAGGAGGATATCCTTTAGCATCCACAACGGCTTTTAAATGTTTGG
>BGPR01043793.1:0-12828 GCA_013235015.1 Araneus ventricosus | reverse complement strand
ATGTAGTAAATAATTCTACTATTCACTATTAGAAATTAATTGATAAAAGGGCATTCTATATATGAACCGTTGCGATGTTTGATTAACACTGAATTAACAGGTAACTCTAATTTTAACTCAAAACATTTTCCGAAGTATTTTTTTCAATTATCTATGTAAATAAGTTAATGAGTATTACCTATTTATCGCATCCATTTGCAAATTTTTGAAAGTCAGCTTTTATTGATATGTTAAAATTTAAAATTCTGTTATCCTATGTTACAAATACTGAACCCCAAAGTATTGAACTTAGAAGTCTCTGCAAATATTGGTGTTTTTGGGGGGATATGAACTGAATTTTAAATGAAAGGACATTAAGATGCCTTTTCGATCAAAGGATGACTCATGTCTTGACCGGTCAGCCAATCGAAGAATCCTCTGTAATTACGAAAACACTATTTGATCTCCGGGTATGATTAATGTGATGCACAAGTTTCTACGAATAAAAGATTCAATATTTTCATAAAAATATTATAATGGATGGGATAAATGCGAACTACATTCGAATAAAAATATTGAAATACTAAAGGACTGTTTCTTTTTCCTATGTTTACAGAATTTTCGTCGACAAAAGTTCTTAAATTTTAATTCATACTCAGATAATAGAAATAAATATTTTTGATACATGAAAGGAATAAAATAGAATGTTTTAAAACTAGTAAGGTGTTCAAAGTAATTCGCAATAAAATTTCTTTTGATTTGATTTTTTTAAATGCTAAGCATGATTATTGGATAAATTTCTTCTCAAATAAAATGATTTCCGTCCTTATTCTTATATAAAAGCAGAAATTTCTGTTTATAAGTTACTACCTTTCCATTTCTAATATTTGTACATATCTCTAATTTTGTAATGATATTGTAATCTGTCTTTGGGTCTTTGTACGGCAAATATGTAAATAAAGTTCCCTTATTCCGTTTCTATCTGTGCATTTGGCTTCATTTTTGTAAAATCTGTGAGCTATAATTTCCATACCTTTTCAGGAAACCGAATTCTTCAAATTGAAATTTTTAAATAATTCCAGTGTAGTGGCCTCTATTTTGGATGGTTTAAATATACAGAAGATTTTTTTTTAATTCGGGAAATTTAGAAACGGGTCAAATAGGTGTATACTTTAAGCAAAATGCGGCATGTGAAACGGCACGGAACTTCCGATAATTCAGTTTTGTGATTGCATTCATTGTGGATGTGGGCAATGTGTGATGGAGTAGAAAATGTGTCGTGGCTGTGCCAAGCTCGAAAAATAGAATTCAAAATATGCTGTTTCAGTTTATTCAGAAAAGTCGTTGTTTGGAAAAGCTTTTAACATGATAATGTTTATAGGCTGGTATTTTTCATTCTATGAGAATCTTCAATAAAATTTGGTTCTTGTAATCGAAATTCAGAGTTTCCAAATGGGTAGTGAATTAACTCTCTGAAGCATGGTGGGTTATTTCCTGAACCATCCTGAATGATGCATCTTTTACGCATTTTTGCTGCATAGCGCTTATTATAAAAACCATATAATAGCAAAAACACACACAGATTAATTTTTAGGAATTGAAACAAATTAATATTTTTCAGCTTCCTAAAGCGCTAAATCAATCCTTGCATCTTATCTTTCGTACCCCAAACGGTTGATTAGCTATTGTTTTAGGACTTTGTTTTTTTTTGTTTTTTTTTTCATCTTGCACGGCTGAGCAAAATACTAATTCGCTATTTTAATAAATATTTTAGTAATAGCTAACGCATTTAAAATTACTGATTTTAAGTCGATTTAAAATTAAAAAATAGCATTGTCTATATTACCCATGCACTTTACATCCACAACTTTTTTGGTTAGTTTCAAATTATTTATCTCAATGATTTATTCGATACAAAAGCAGCGAATAAAAATGACATAAAATGCAAAGGATATTACATCAATTTTTATATGGCATGAATTCAGAAATATTCCAACGAAATTTTATTGGAATATTTTGTGTTAAACTTGCATTACAACACATGATGCATGAACTAGCTTAAGCTTTAAGTTAAGCATTCTTCTGCTGAGCCCTAAGCCATGGCCTAGGTTGACCTTATGGAAAATCCGACCCTTGTAGTAAAAAGAGCATGATATTTTTTCTTTCCAGTCATCAGTTGCTTAATAATGGTAAATTTTTCCCGGGACATGGTATTTTTTCGGCCCCTCAACATATTTAACTTTACAAAGGGTATAAACGCACTATTGTTTTGTCTCCATGGAATCCCCAAGACTGACACCAGGAGCATCTATAATCTCCTTTCCCACCCCTCGCTAAGCCGCTCGGAAGCAAAGAGAAATTTTAAGAGGTGAGCTTGTCAGAAAAAAATGTAAAGCTTATCTCCTTTTTTAAATTGAATGTCTAGCTTTCGCTAGATGGCGACTCGAGACGAAAGTGAAGGAATTTTTACTTGAAGGAAAGGAGCATCATCCCGGCGCTTCTCAAACTTACTCTTGAGGAGGCTGGAGCATTCTTAATCACTCTAGTACACTTGATATAAGAATACATGATTAGATGAACGCCCGTTCTTTAAAAAATTCTAGCACCACCCATATCAGGGTAAAAACAGTTTCAGACCTGATTACATTCCATTAAAAAAGGTTTTTTTTATGAAACGTAGGACGTTGTTGGAACAGTTATTGTTTATCATTGCATGATATCATTACAACATAGGGTCCTTTTTCTCTCCTTATGTGAGCCATCAGTATCTTTAATCAATTTCCTTTCCTTGTTTGAATCGTTCGTTGATAACTGTCCCAGGCTTCAAAAATATTATCCCTTCTACTGAAATGACTTTCAAAGCTCGTGTTATCTCTTGAAAGTTGGGTTTTACTTCTTTGACAAGTAAACATTAATCGGAATGCTTTTTCTGCGGAAACATAGTTTTAATTAATAAAAGATTAACATTTTGATTAACTGTCCCAATACCTTCACTAAAACCTTCCGTATGCTTCAGTAGGGCCTCGTGGTCTTGGCTTCAGGGACCTGAGACTCGATTCCATCGGCCGGGTCTGGTGCATGTTAAATCCGAAGGGGCCAAATGCTCTCTCTTTGTGGCGCGGAAATTTGAAAAGGGGAGGGGGGTGCCGGCTCAAGTGTAATCCTCGATATCTGACCTCATTTGAAAATTACGAAGTCCGTCCCAAAACAGCTGCCGTATTGCTGAAAAAGTAATGAAAGATAACTACATAACTAAACTATGATTCAGTATTTGCAAGCAAATTTTGAAATACTTATGTGATAACTGTAACCTTTATCATTTTATATCTTATCGGCTGTTGACAGCTATGTGGGGTAAATATCATAAGCGAAAAAATAAAACTATATTTAACCCGTTGGTTACCGATCATGCACTTTATGGAGAATTTTCAAAGTTTAAAAAGTAATTTTTGAAAATTTTATGCCTGGTCCACGTAGACTTGAACCGCCTTGTCGCGCGCGTAGACGGTCGATGACAAAATCCTTAAAACCGTGCATGCGTACGTCGACCGCCCTGTTTGTGATGGTTTTTTTAAGCATTAAAAATATATGCAAACTATTTTTATGTAAAAATATTTAATGTAAATATAAAATTTTATAATACAAAAAATTGTTTTATGGTTTGCAATTTCAATAATGACAATATCAGTTGAACCAAACAATTTTGAAATCTCTTAGATTCTCAAAAAATTACAGACTGTATCAAACGATTTTTAAAAGCCATTGAAATTTGATTTTTTTTTCTATAAGTTACTAAAATTTATAAAAAGTGATATGAAATTAAATTAAACATTGCGAGTGGCAATTCGGAGGCAAATAAATAAAAGATTTAAATTATCTATATAACTTTTATTCAATAGAAATGGCAATACTTGTGGAAAATATCTATTCGAGCCCATGGTCTGCCTAATCACAAGAGGGCGCTCTCGACCGTATGAGAATTAATCTCGAACTATGGTTGGGAGCGTCGGTTTTTGTATTGTTTGAGTAGGCTTGAGGAAATGTAGTTCGTTTTCAGGTCGATTTGACGGCCATCGTTATTTATAGATGTTTTTTATTAAATGTTATTTTTAAATGCAACTGTGTAGTTTATACGAGTGTCAGTGTCGTTCCTAAGAACCCTTAGAATTAGATTTAGTTTAGCTTCGGTAGTTTTTATTTCAATACTAAAGATAAAATAATCTTTTCTATACATGGAAACATAGCTTTTAATTGATGAAAAATTAACGATTTAATTAATTGTCACAAAACCTTCACTAAAGCCATCTTTATGCTTCATATTATTTGAGAACAAAATTTGAAGAAAATCTATCAATTAATTTGAATTTCTATAGTGTACAAACTATTTACGAATTTTCACTTTTATTTTTATAGATTATTTTTTTGAAAATTTATTTAGAAAGATACAATCATCTAATCTAAAAACCTACACACACGCTATAATCACCTTACCAACTCTACGAAGAGAAGAGAAAGAGAAAAAAATTTCAATAAAGCGTGAGTACCAATAATAAATTTCCAAATGCGAAGTAGTTGTGAATTTGTGATTTATGAGGCAAGGGATTCTATTTCAGATCACACACTGAATCAATTTTCCAACAATAAATAATGAAAACACTGAATATGAACATATCAGATATAAAACATTGAATTACAGCGTTTAAATTAGAGAAATAGTTTATTGCACACCTGTATTCGTGTAGTAATATGTATGTATGTATATATATGTAATGACTTAGAAATTTTCTATCTTTAAAATAAATCCTTATTTTCTCATCTTTAAAATAAATCCTTCTTAACGACAGTTAATTTTTAATTACGAACGAATTATTTCTACTTCAATCCTATGATAAAAAACACTTCTACTCTAACTAGACTCGCAAGAGTCGCAATATTTCTGGAGCCTCAACTTCGGTACTTCCCCCTTTTTGGTATTATAAAAACTCTCCCCGTCTGCGTAATTTCCTCTTTCGTAATCATGTAACGCACTGAGCAGTTCACGCCGTTTTAGGCGTAATTCTCCACTCCTGGCCATGGATTTAATATTCCCATAATCTTTTAAACGTTTAATCTTAATATATTATTGAGTACTCTATAACTTATTTGATTTTGCTTATCTTCGAAATGTAATAAAATGTTTTAGACATTTAAAGACTGCAATCTTCAACTACCTCTACACTTCACTTAACGGAACAACGTTACATATATATATATATATATATTGCTGTTTGGCAACGGCAATAACTGGTTTGGCGTTCATTCTCCTCGTGGTCGCGGTAGCTTTTTCCTGGCCATGGTAAGCATATTTCGCTTTTATTTTATTATTTTTTATGTTACGTCTGTTTTTTATTTTATTCTAGGTCTTTTGTATTCGGATTTTTTGTTTTTTTAAAAATCTTCTTAAATGTATTTATTTTTTATTCAAGAATTCTTCCATTTTTATTTGTCTTGTGCTTTTAGAGGGGATGACGGCAATTTTTAACGGATTTCGTTTGTCGTTAGCAGAAAAAAGCACAAATTAATATCATGAGCGAGCTTCTCTTCCTGACGAGCGGCTCGCTATGATATTTTTCAATTTTATTTTGGTTTTTGTCTATTTTTGCCATTTTGTCTTGACTGTTTTTGAGTTTTTGTCTTGTGTTTATAAGTTTGTTTTGATATATATATTTTGTGTATGTATATGTATAAAGATATGTATATATAAATATAAATCTCAATATAACTCTGTGGACAATAGTTATAATTCTTAATATTTAGCAAAATTAATTAATTAAATTTTGATTAAAATAAAAAACAATAACATATTTTGCATTAAATACTCTGTGGACAAGCTTTAGCCAGGTTAAATTAATTTTGCTGTACAAACCACCCCTGTTACAAAAGTTGTTGAAAAAACAAACAGGGTAATTTACCCTAAAATGAAAGAATTTAGAAAGAAAAATCATGCACTAACCCTAACAATAAACATAACTATATAGAAAGGACTAAAATTCAGGATAAAAATATGTAATACTAATATGTATATGTATACTAACATGTAAATATATAATTGCACTAAAAACAGTAAATATATCATTCAATAAAATACCCATACTTTTCATAAAACATTAAATAATCAGTGTCTCTACTTATCCTTACCAGAATTCAACACTTTTAATATAAACCACCACTTAGCTTGACATCACAGATTGCCAAAACTAGATATCCAACTATGAAACAGCATAATTGACCAAATAGTATAATTAATTTTTGATATTAAAAATTAGTAAGATACCTATATTAAAAATCTCAAAACCAATTAAAAAATGTAATACAATTATTTATCTAGAATTATTTGAAAATTGGTAAAAATGTCTATTAAAAAGGAAAATTTCAATTGAAAGATCCTGGCGCCATCTATGTAATAAATCTGAAACCAATAAATCAATAACCAAATTTGAATAAAATTACACATTAGTAAATATGAAAAAACACTAACCTACAATCAAAGAAATAAAAATATTCCATTATATACCAATATGAATGTTTTATTCTAAATGACCTAAATATTTCTTAATAATTCCATAATATATATATATATATATATATATATATATATATATATATATATATATATAATATAAAATTTGTATGTATATATATGTAACATCTTGATTAAAGGTGAAATGTCGAATATCTGAGTCAAGGAAAAGACGTTAGTTGAGTCAATCTTCTTTTATTCAGTCATTGAGGATATTTCTTCATGGGTAAAGGATTCAGTTCTTACTTAGCTCCATGACCAGAATAGAAGAGGTAACGCGCGAAGCAGCGCGACGTTGTTATTCGTTTACATGTTGGAGTGACAAAAGGGCATATAGGAATGCGCAGAAAGCTTAAGTACCTAGAGAGGGGAATTTTCCCGGAAAAACTCGTGACTCGAAAAGAAAGTTGTAGTGCGCTTATTATGATAGAAGTAGAAATAATTAAAATGAGGTGTCGTTAAAAGATTATTTAAGAAAGTTAAAAATTAAAATATCACATATATATTTTAATCACAGATAGTAAAAAACAGAGATCATATATCGATACATTTACTGGAAATGCCATGATATATGGATTTCCTATTAATTTCATGCTTGCTTATATTAACAAAAAATTGTTAACACCTTTAAATTAATAGTACATTAGAATTGATTAATTTGAATTATTCATATCCTTTGATTTCAGTTAGTTTTTAGTACATCTTAACATTGGTAGATGGCGCCACTATTATTAGAAATAGTTTTCAAATGATAATATGCAGAATTACATCATTATTTAAATGTTAATATCAAAATAAAATAGGTTAATATAACGTTTTTTAAAAAATATAAATTTATAGTTTAATTTATAAATGATGATTTAATATAGTATATATAACATATTTTAGTTAAAATATTTTCACAATAAATGCGGAACTGTAATTCGTATTTAGCTTTTGGCATTTTTGCTATGACTTTGAATCAGTAAGCATTTAGTTAATTTTCTCGTTCTTTTCTTAATATTTTGGAGATTTACTCGTATATTTGTTGTCTTTTTCCCTTTGTTGTCTTTGGCCCTCACAGAAGGTTGGTGCCTATAAATTTCGAAATAATGTGACATAATCGATTCCTAAAGTCGATTGGCATTTCATTGTTGGAATTCCATATCTGGATTGGCTTTTTCATAGTAATAGTTTTTAATCTTATTAGCTTTCTGTATTTCATTGTGTGAATAATATTAGGTTATATTGTTTATTATATTTAATTTTAATTGAAGGTTTAATAGGTGTATATGATGAAAATGTTATTTGAGTTTTAATGGTTTAATATATATATATATAGTTAAATATTTTACAAACAATTAAAACTCAAATAACATTTTCAGTATATACACTTATTAAACCAATAATTAAAATTAAATATAAAATAATGTTACCTAATTAATAATCATACCATGAAATACAGAAAGATAATTAGATTATAAGCTATTACTATGAAAAAGACAACCCAGAATTGGAAATCCAACAATCAAATGCCAATCGATCTTAGGAATCGATTATGTCGCATTAAATTCAAATTTTAAAGGCGCGAACCTTCTGCGAAAGCCAATTGTTGGAAAAAAGGAAAAAGTATAGGAGTAAATCTCCAAAATATTTCAAGAACGAGAAAAATAACTAAATGCTTACCAATTCAATGTCATAGCAATTATAATGCCAAGAGCTATATATGAAATACAGTTCCGCATTTATAGTGAAAATATTATAACTAAATTACGTTATACTATACTAAAATGAATGACTAAGTGAAATATATAACTACGTTACGTTAACTATACTAAAACATCATTGATAAATTAAACTATAAATTAATTTTTAAACTCATTATAGTAACTTATTTTAGTGTGAGAATATACTTCAAATTATATGATGCAATCTTAAAATTAAAAGATGCAATCTTATTCTAAAAATAGTGGCGCCATCTACCTATGTAATGATGCACTGAAATCTATGTGAATTCCATAAATATGATTATTTCAAAATAATTAATTCCAAATTACTATTAATTTAAAGGTTTTAAAAAAATTTTGTAAACATAAGCAAACATGGAATTAATAGGAAATCCATATCTCAAAGCATTTTCAATAAATGTATCGATATATGATCTCTGTTTTTTACTGTCTGTGATTAAAATAGTGCTTCAGGCCGATGTTTCTATATATTTGAATACTTATATTGCTATTCCAAAATGGTAGACTATTTATATTAAACTGAAAAGTGTTTCTTTTATCATAAATCTCGGTGCTTAATTTATTATCAACTATTTTGATTTCAAGATCTAGAAAATCTGCAGAAGAAAAACCTTCATTAGTTTTAAGTAAAATTAAATACTCTGGATAAAAGTCAATAAGTGGTGTGTATTCTTCTATTTTTGAACAAATTAATAAAACATCAATATACCTATATATGATATAAGATTTATTGTAATTAATTTCTGTTCCATAATAGTGTAAATATAAATTAGCTAGAGCATTACTTGCTGGTCCACCTTGTGGAATACCTTTAATATTTTGGTATAATTTATTGTCAAAGCTAACATAATTTTCTTTTAATATAACTTCTATTATTGTTTTATATTTTTTAATATTAATCATTTTATATATGCTAAAATCTTCATAAATCAGTAATAAAATTTTCATCAAATCTTTGATATCTATACTATTGAATAAATCTTGAAAATCAAAAGTATGCACAGAGTAAACATTAATATCTTTAAAATTCTTTATAATTTCATAGCTATTATTAATAATAACTGTATTATGTTCTTTTAATTTTTTAATAATCTCTTGCAGATATTTTTGTAATAATTTACCTATTTTCTTTATATAGCTATAACAACCATTCGTTACACTTCTAAATTTGATAGGGTTTTTATGAAATTTTGGTGTAAGAAAAATATGGGGATAGTTCACTTTCTCGCAATAAATATTTAATTTCTTATGAAAAGCTTTAATTCTATTGTCTATTTCTTTAATACTAAAGATAGTTTCAATATATGCATCATTATTAAGAATATGTTGTTTTAACATCTTACAATAATAATACTTACATATGATAGCATAATTGTAAGGTACTTTGTCAACATAAACTTTAACAAATTCCCTCTGCAGATGCTCTATCTGTGTTTTTATAACCTTGTATCTTGTCTCATCAATTGTTCTAAAGTTGTGTCCACACAAATCATCCAGAACTCTATATTTATACTTCTTAAAAGCTTCTAAGGGCATACTATATTTAATTGCCATTTTCAATAAAAAATTTTCTATATCTTTTTTAAATTGTGTTTTAATACTCCCATTACTATTAGTTATAATCATTCTATGTTTTGTTCCCTTTTTCATAAGTTCTCTTATTCCTGGCGGTGGTAAGCCTTTTTCTCTTTTATTGTTTTGTGAATAATACTGTATTATTTATATTCTAGGTCTTTTATATTCGGATTTTTTGCTTTCGATTTTTTAAATCATCTTCATTGTACTTGTCTTTTATTCTAGAATTTTTCCATTTTTAATTGTCTTGTGCTTTTTGAGGGGATAGCGACAAATCTTTACGGTTTTCGTATGTCGTTAGCAGAAAAAAGCACTTATTAATATCATAGGCGAGCTTCTCTTCCTGACGAGCGACTCGCCATGACATTTTACAATTTATTAAAATTTTTGTCTATTTGTTTGGCCATTGTTTCTTGTATGTTTTTCAATTTTTGGCTTTTGTTTCTTGTTTTGATATATATATATATGTGTGTGTGTGTGTGTTGCGGTTAATGTGGTTATTCGGTTAGTATGAGTAATTACTAGTCAATGTGATAAATTGATTTGTCACTTTTACCGGTAATTATTCAAAACCCTCATAATTTGTTGCTCTTAAGGTGCGTATACACTTGCGAGCAGAAGCCGAATAGAACAGTTCGTGAACAGATGCTCGTAAGTGTAGACGGGTTACACTATATGCCCAAAAGTATCCGGACACTTGCAGATTTTCACATTTTTTAGAATTTCTCCGGAATGGTTTAACCGACTGCCTTTAAACTTCGGACATGTAAAGAATAGACAATAACTCACATTTTACATTGAAGATTCGGTCCTGAGGGCAATTAGGGGGTCGTCTACAAACTGATGAAGACAAAAACGTTTTTGGCCCGCCCCGCTTCACAGAATACTGATAACAAGAAGAAACTTTCAGAAATGGTAATGTTTAATGTGCATAATATTTACAAGAATTTTTGTAAACGCAGCGCAAATATTTGGGAAGATATAAAGGTTTTCTTAAAAAATATCACATTTTCCCACCTGTTTTTTGCTTATAACATGCAGAGTTTTCTGTTATATTATACGAAACTTACAGAAAAGATGACAACATATTAGAGAAGCATTTATTTAAAACTTTGGAAAAGAATTGTTGAATATTACAGGAATTATGAGCAATTTTAGTAAATAGTGTTTTACTGCGCATGCGCGAAACATAGTGTAATTTTTCTTTCACAACTTTTTAAAGCCAGATATATAAGGCAACTTATATAAAAAATTCAGTTCAATATCATTAGTATTCAGAAAGGTATCGGCATTACAACGAGCAGAATGTTAGCTCCTGTCGAAGAGAAGCTAAAAGATGAGGGGTTGTACACAAATTGATATTTTTTAAACTTATATCTTTAAATAGTTATATTGAATTGTATAGTGGTTAGAATTTGCTGAATACCCATGAACACATCTAATATTCGTAACGAATAAAAAATATGGCGGGTAGAATTATTAAAATATTTTAAGAAAGAAATTAATTAGATAAAATCGTTTCGCCATAAAATAAATATATTTAAAATATCGTTTGGCCGTAAAATTGTAATATGGACAGTAATCATGTAAATAATATAATTAAAGTAATAAAATTTTTTACATTATTTATAAGCGCCTAATTAGCTGGGTTAAGTTATGCACGTAAATTGATAAATGTTCATGAATTTGTACAGAAAATTCTAACCGCTATACAATTCTATATAACTATTTAAAGATATAAGTTTAAAAAATATCAATTTGTGTACGACCCCTCATCTTTTAGCTTCCCTTCGACAGGAGCTAAAATTCTGCTCGCTGTAATGCCGATATCTTTCTGAATACTAATGATATTGAACTGAATTTTTTTTTATATAAGTTGCCCTATATATCTGGCTTTAAAGTTGTGAAAGAAAAATTACACTATGTTTCGCGCATGCGCAGTAAAACACTATTTACTAAAATTGCTCATAAATCCTGTAATATTCAACAATTCTTTTCCAAAGTTTTAAACAAATGCTTCTCTAACATGTTGTCATCTTTTCTGTAAGCTTCGTATAATATAACAGAAAACTCTGCATGTTATAAACAAAAAACAGGTCTGAGAATTTGAGATTTTTTAAGAAAACCTTTATATCTTCCCAAATATTTGCGCTGAGTTTACACAAATTCCTGTAAATATTATGCACATTAAACATTACCATTTC
Source organism: Araneus ventricosus (assembly GCA_013235015.1). Classification (NCBI taxonomy): domain Eukaryota; kingdom Metazoa; phylum Arthropoda; class Arachnida; order Araneae; family Araneidae; genus Araneus; species Araneus ventricosus. The sequence goes on along the minus strand of BGPR01043793.1, from coordinate 784 downwards.
TGAAAGTTTCATCTTGTTATCAGTATTCTGTGAAGCGGGGTGGGCCAAAAACGTTTTTGTCTTCATCAGTTTGTAGACGGCCCCGTAATTGCCCTCAGGACCCAATCTTCAATGCAAAATGTGAGTTATTATCTATTCTTTACATGTCCGAAGTTTAAAGGCAGTCGGTTAAACCATTCCGGAGAAATTCAAAAAAATGTGAAAATCTGCAAGTGTCCGGATACTTTTGTGCATATAGTGTATTTCATTCGCCGCGAATGGTCAAGGTGCAGCTGGCGGTGAGCCAAAAACTGTCGGCCTATCGAAGAATTCAAAGAGATACGCTATTCTAGTTGGTACGGGTTTATGTGCTGTTCGCTGTACTCCGCGATTCTACTTCGAACTTGAAAGGTCATATTTAGATAGGCGTGTGGTTCTTGATTTTTTTTTTTTGCCTTTTCTCTTTTTTTATGGAGTGGACAGAATTAAACATATTAATATTAATATACAGAGAAATTAACCTTTTCTGTCCTATCCGAACCACAAGGACCGTTGTAGAAAAACTTAAAAGAAGGTTTCCCGACAGAAAATGGTGAGGAAATAAAAGTCTCAGTGGCCCAGTGCAAGAAAAAGATTATGTTTTTGCTTCCACGGGCGCGAAAAAGAGATAATAAAGAATTCCATGGAAAATGCAAAATATAAGATATAAAATATAAAGAATACAAATATATTTTTAAAACAATTTTAGTTTTTTTTTAATTCTTGACAACAATTTTTTACAACATTAGCTTTATATAATAAGTTT
>BGPR01043792.1:0-12829 GCA_013235015.1 Araneus ventricosus | reverse complement strand
CTGTAACGTCCGGGAAATGTAGGGTTTTCTTTCCAAGGATATTTGACGTTCGGTGCTGTCTGTAATGTGATCCAGCAAATATCCTTGGTGTGTAGGGGAGCAACTGCTGTAATTATACTGTTGGCTTCTACTTAAACATGAAAGAAGCAACATTAACTTGTTTGACATATCAAATAATAAAAATGCGAATACTCCATTTAAACGTTATATTCCTTTCTTTTCGAGAAAAATCTATCTACAATGGAAAAATCAACAAAATTGAAAGAACTACATTTTCCCAGATAGCAATTTTAGTTTGCAGCAAAGTTGCAGCAATCTTGCTCTGCAAATCTGCAAGCTTGCAATAAATTTTACATGACAAGAGTGCAAGCTTGAAACAAGTTTGCAGCAAGTTAACACAAGCTTCGAAGTCACCACGCGTCAAATTTGCCACAAATTTGTCACCTCCCACTTATTGCAAACTACAGCAAAAACAGAGTACGAACACAACCTTGGATTAGAGCTCGTGACCTACCGCTTCTACACCTGACGCTCTAACCACTCGGCCAGATAAACTCTGAGAGGAGAAGATAGATTTCGCTAATGCATCGTTCGTTTCGATTCGTATACAATTTATTTTAAACTCTTTTCTTGATTTCATTAATTTTTTAAATTTTGAATTGAGAATATGATTTGAAGTCAAAGAGAGAGCGATTTTCGCTAATAACTACGTTTTGCTAGTAAAATAAATTATGAAATTAGAGTTCAAAAGTAATTACTTTAAAATTGGGCAAAATGTATAAGTTATTACTTTAAACAAACATTGACTGTTTTTTAGGTTTAATTTTGTTTATAAACGTTAAAATTTCAACATTAAGAAAAAGGCGATAAAGTTTTCTTTAAAGTGCGAGTTCTAGTAAAAAGATGAAAAATATTTCAAAATTTTTTTTATAAAAAAGTTAGTTTTTTCACAAATTATCATTGATTTATTGAATTAATAAAAAGAAGGACGGTCTAGGAGATGCTATTAAAAATTGGGTGTTTTTTAAAACAGAGAAAGATCTTTCTCTGTTTTAGTGTCTCTTAGTGTGCTATCATCTTTGCAGCAAACTTGTTTTGCAATCGTGCTGTGAACTTGCCTTCACAGAAAACTTGCATTGCAAGGAGGGGTGGCATTAGTTGTCTATTTTCACCATGGCAAACTCGTTTTGCAAACGAGGGTGGCGATTCTTCCTGGTTAGTTTGCAGCAGTTTCGCTACATCATCGACGCGTCAAATTTGCTATGACAAGATAATATCAAGTAAAAATCAAACTTGCTGCAAACGTACATGCTATCTGGGTTTCTACTGTTGCCAACAAAAAATATAATATATTGAACAAAAGTAAATATCATAATACATAAATGTTATAAATAGAAAGAAAAGATATTTACAAACAAATGTTAAATGCTGCGTGAGCTATAATTCAGCCACTACATTACTCCCCCACCAGTAACTGTGTGACGTTAAGAAGAAGGGAAATATGATTAACGATATCATAAAATTCAAAATAGTTAACTACAAATAGTACTTAAAATCTTCTAAGGTAAAAATGTCTCAAAGTCAGTCCTTGAATCGTACGGATGAACGAATAGTTCTACCTGTGCGAGATTGTTTTTGCGTCAGATCTGGTTTATTATCTGATATCTGCAACTTATTGTGATCAGCAGTTGTCGCCTGAGGATTGTCAGCTAAAATATAGGCTGGCTTCAAGAGATCTAATGATACATTCACATTTCCCCCTTTTATGTTAATAGTAAAATACTTATCCTTACGCTCAATTACGGAAATGGTCCTTCGTAAGAAGTTTCCAGTTGCTTTTTAACCCTATCTATACGTTAAAAGACGCGAGAGCCATTTTCTAAGTCTTTATTCACAAATATGAGTTGACTCGAATTCTCGAATTTTTACGAGTGGTCCTTGGTCCCACGGTTTCCATTTGTTTCTGGAGATTATTAGCGAAACTTTCCGATGCTGTTCGGATACTTGGTTTACTAAAAAAACACTTCAGGAAGTCTACGACTCTCTCCATTCTTGAATTGCAGTACGCAAACCCAAAAGTTCTGTCGGTAGCGTGACAATCCAAGACAGATTGTTGTGAGCTTTTAACGTTCTATGAAGGCGTTCAACTCTGTCGTTATATGCAGGGTAGTAGGCAGTCGTATATTGCAGCTTAATACCTCAGATTTTGGACAGAGTTTGCAATGTTTCACTTCTGAACTAAGTTCCGCTGTCGGTAATAAGTTTGTGTGGTGTTCCAAAACGTGCTACCCAGTTGCTATAAAATGCTCCGTTGAAATTTGCTCTACGGTGTCCATTTACTTCGTTCCTGTTAGGATCGCCAACTCTTTGCCGCCAAGAATGGAAGTGAGAGAACATTTGTTTTGGTTGCGCAATGATGATTTTAACGAGTGAGATGTGTGCGCATACGCGGAAATTGATCGTTTCATCGGTGTTTTGCGCATGGCGCGATATTATGATTCGTTTTGATTGGTTTGTTCCGTTTATCTGTTTCATGTGATTGGTCGATTCAATCGAATTTGTTTTGTCGGTTTGATTTTTGTCTGATTTTATCATTTCGTTACGTGCGCTTCGCACAGATGTTGTTGATTATGGCATTGGTTCCCTTTCGATCCACTATGAGTTTCAGACACCTGAAGCCAAAGTTGTTTTCCAGTGGTATGTGGATCAGGGATTGATAGCAAGCGGATAGCAGTGTTCTAAGTGTAAACAGCAATTGGGCATAAAATAGGTATGTGAAGTTTTAGCTACAATTTTCTCGTTTTTGAACATTTTCATTCACTTTAGGTTCAGAACTCTGCATGTTATTCTGTGTTTCCGCTTCTCAATGAATAAGCGAAGCTACTAGTGTCCCGCTTTGCAGAAAGCGAAGCCGCTGATGTTTTGTTAAGTTAAAAAAATTGCCGGGTACACGCTTGAAATGCCGAAGGCATTGCATGCTCAATCTCTCCTTTTCAAATGAAGCATGCGCAGTAGAGCAATGAAAAGTGCACTGTGCATCCAAAACAGTATTTGGCGACAGCAAATGAAATTGCGCCAAGTAAAATTGGCGAGAAGCAAGTGGGCACCGTAGAGTAAATGTTTACCAAATGCTCTTGCCACAGTGCCTGCTGAAATGTTATCTAAAGGAATTGCTTCCATCCAACTTGAAAATCTGTCGATGCAAGTTAAACAGTAAATATTCTCTCTCGATGGAGGAAGAGAACCAATGAGGTCTATATGCACAACACAAAATATTCCTGAAGGTACTTCATACTCGCCAAATTTTGTTTTAGTGTGGTACTTGATTTTAGCTTTTTGGCAAGGAATGCAGGTTCGAGTCTGCAATTACATATCTTTTTTAATGCTAGTCCAAATGAATTTTGAATTCATTAATTTTATAGTTGACTTAATTCCTGTGTGTGACAGGCCGTGAATATGGTGAAAGATTTGTTTTCGGAAAGCTTGTGGAATGTAGGGCCGAATTTTGCTAGTTGAAGTATCACACCATAAGTATTTCCTCGAAGGTAGAGGGTACTCCTTTAAATTCAAAGAAGTAATGGTTTGTAAGATCTTCAATTCTTCATTTTGTGTTTGTGCATAAGCTAATTTGATCGTAATCTATTGATGAAACTTCAGTAACCCTGGATAACGTATCGGCTACAATGTTATTTTCACCTTTTATTAATATCAGTCAAAAATTGGGAGATACAGTTAAGTTGACAAGCTTTTCTTGGTGCCGCTATGTCAAGCTTTTGGTGAAAGGCAAATATTAAGGGCTTATGGTCTGTATAAATTGTAAGTGCTCTTCCTTCCAAATAATGCTTGAAGTGTTTTACTGAAAGATATATGCCTAATAACTCCCTGTCATATGTGCTATAATTTTGTTCTGTTTCGTTTAACTTTTTAGAATAAAATGCAATTGGCTGCCAAGTTGAGTTTTCATATTGCTGTAACACTGCGCCTATTGCCGTATTTGAAGCATCTGTAAATAGCGACAGAGGTAATTCAAAATTGGGAAAAGACAACAATGTTGCATTTACGAGGTCATTTTTGCACTTTTCAAACTGTTTTTCAACTTCATCAGTCCATTGTATCTTTCTTTTGTCCTTCTTTTTAGAACCTTTAAGGTATTCATGTAACAATGCTTGATTCTTTGCTGCGTCTTTTAGATAACGACGATAAAAATTAAGAATTCCAAGACATGTTCTAAGGTCTTGAATATTTTTGGATCTTTTATAATTCATAGTGGCTTGAACTCTGTCTGGCAGAGGACGAGAACTTTGGGGGTGTAATTAGATATACCAAAAATTCGATTTTTTTCAACAGCGAATACAGATTTCGAAATATTTATTCTTAAGCCAAAAGTATTCAATATCTCTAAAACTAAATTAAGATGGATTTCATGTTCTTTATTGCTTTTGGATGCAATGGGTATATCATCTAAATATGGAAAAACTAAGTACAATCATCTGAGAACTTCATAGATAAATCGTTGCAATGTTGCAGGAGCATTTTTCAAACCAAAACTCATTAAGTTAAATTCATACAAACCGAAAGGTGTGATGATAGCTGTTTTACATTTGTTGTCTTCTGCAATGGATATTTGGAAATATGCTTTAATTAAATCAATTTTAGAAAAGATCTTGGTTTCTTTTAATATTTGATGGAAATCTCTAACCTAGGTATGGGGTAGCGATCGGGAATCGTCTGAGCATTAAGCTGACGGTAATCGCCACATGGCCGATAGGACCCATCTTTTTTTCGTGACTACATGCAAAAGACTTGACCATTGCGAATTCGATGGTCGAATTATTTCATTGTTGAGCATAAATATAATCTCTTATTTAGCTATCACTAGTCGTTTGTGATCAAGCTGCCGTGCTTTGGCATGAATAGGTTGACCATTTGTTTCAATAAAATGTTTAACATAATGCTTTATTCCATTAGGGAAAAGATTAGATCTATAAATTTCAGGATATTTAAAGAGTAAATTGGAAATTTTAATGAATTTATTCAATGTGCTTACAACGTTATCACTTGAAATAGCAGTTATATCACCTAGCACACAGATATTTGTTATCCCATCAATTAATTTTTTCTTATTTATGTCAACAAGTAAGTTATATTTATGAAGAAAATCAGTTCCCAAAATACCATTTGTGACGTCAGCAATTATGAATGGAAACCAGTGGCGAATCCAGCATTTGGGTCTGGGACGGGTTGAGGTTATAAAAAGTTTGCATCGTCGTGACGAATGCCAAATCTCATGGCTTATGCAAACCAAAACACTTTAACTTTACAGACTTTACTCATCTGACAATAATAATCATAAAGAACACTACAATACTTTCGATAATTTAATAAAAAAATACAATGATATAAGTAGCCAAAAAATGTTTCCGACTGTGTCAACTCTACAAGTACAAATGGAAAGACTAGATGAGTAGGAAAATTTTCGAGCAGTCAAGCCAGAGAGCAATGTTGTCATGTTTTTATTATTTTTTTTAAGAAAGGGAAATTGAGAACAAGGAGTTGTAGTGATTTAAAATAAAATCAAGAATTCTGGTTTACCTCTGGGAGGGGCTGTAGCCCCATAGCCCTCCCTAGATTCGCCACTGATGGAAACTGAAAATCATGACGTAATCCCAAATCCAGATTTAACATCTCTATACCATAAGTTGAAATTTCAGTGCCATTAGCAGCAGATAACTGATATTCTGCTTTCTTTTTATTTTGAGACGTAGCTGGAATTATGCTAACATCAGCTCCTCTGTCTACGAGAAAGTGTAAATTTGTTCTTCGATCAAGGACGAATAAACGAAATTTGCGATATTCCTTTACATTTTCTGCAGCAGAGTTTGTTGCTGAACTTACTGCAGAGTTGAGTTTTCTTGTGGTTTTTGATTCCAACTGCAAAGAGGTTGACATTTCTCAGGAAAACATTTGGCTCCAAATCGAAAGTGGAAGTAACACAATTTCCCTGTTGGATTGAAGTCATTGCGCCGGTTCCTTCAGTTTCGAGACCGATTACGGAAATAATTGTTATTCCGCGTAATCGATCTATCTCCAGTACGAATACATAATGCAGCAATTTTCTGCTCTAAATTTTTAACTCTATCTAACAATTCGTTAAAAGAATTGTGTTCATCGCTTGTACTGTAAATCTCGGTTTTAGGGCTCATATCGGAAATTTTGTCAGCCATAATCGCCAAACTGTCAATATCTTCTTTACTGACGATTAAGACATTTTAATAGAGTCGGGTGATTTTCCAAGCCATAAAGTTTTAATTAAATTTTCAGAAACATCTGATATAGCTACTGATTGAATTTTTGTAACAACTGACTAAGCTTTAAATCACCTAAGTCAATGGCAGTGATTAAACGTTGAATTCTTGCATTTTCACTCTCTTTAATAAAATTTAAGAATCAAGTTTTGGAATCAGTATATTTAGTTTCGCTATCACTGCTTGTGATATCCCATACAAGTTCAACAAATTTGGGATCCAATTGAGAAATCAAATAGTTAAATTTCGTTTCTTCGGCAGTGATACCGCTGATTTTGAATTGGGCCTCTGCTTGATAAAACCATATTTCCGGTTTATCTATCCAAAATGGAGGAATCTTTACACTCGCCTTATGCAACTCAGTTCCATCCGCTTTTCCGTTTCCAATCGACATTTTTTGTTTACAGGAACGGGTCACCAATATGTTGGCTTCTACTTATTTAAACATGAAAGAAGCAACATTAACTTGTTTGACATATCAAATAATAAAAATGCGAATACTCCATTTAAAAGTTTTATTCCTTTGTTTTCGAGAAAAATCTATCTACAACGGAAAAATTAACAAAATTGAAAGAACTACATTTTTCTACTGTTGCGTCAACAAAAATATAATATGGTGAACAAAAGTAAATATGATAATAAATAAATGTTATAAATAAAAAGAAAAGATACTCACAGACAAATGTTAAATGCTGCGTGAGCTGCTATTAAGATATTAATTGTAATATAAATATATTCTGAGCACAATTATCATTTTAATGACATTTCTTTTCAAAATGAAGAAAATTCGCCATTTTTATTTGAGAGTCATCGACAAGTTTTAAGGAACATATTTTTTTCAGTTTGTTTCATTCTCATGAACGGGCATACGACTAAATAAACAAAACCTTCGGGGAAATGCTTTGCCACAAGTATCGCATTCATGTGGCTTCTCTTTCGTGTGAGTGAGTAAATGATGTTGCATATGCCATTTATGACTAAACGTTTTTGCGCATATTTTACATGAATAAGGCTTCTCATTCTATGAATAAATGAAAGGGATTTCAAGCTACTTTTATGAGTAAACGCTTTAAAGCCAATTTTACAAATTATGGTTTTCTTCAGAATGAATCTGTAAATGGGATATTAAAGGTCCACATTGAGTGAATGCTTTACTGCACACTTCAGAACATAAGGTCTTTCTTTTGTTATGGATGCGTAAATGGCTCTTTAAATCATGACTTTGACTGAATGTTTTACCACAGACTTCACAAGCGTAAGGTTTTTCTTCAGAATGAGTGAGTAAATGAGATGTTAAGTTGTCACTTCGAGCGAATGCTTTACTGCACACTTCACAAACAAAAAGTTTTTCGCTTGTGTGAGTAGATAAATGTCTCTTTAAAACATGACTTTGACTGAATGATTTACAAAAGACTTCCCAAGCATAAGGTTTTTCTTTAGAATGAGTGAGTAAATGAGGTTTTAAATCACCAGTTCGAGCAAACTTCATAAACATAAGGTTTTTCCATTGTATGGATGCGCAAATGTCTCTTTAAAACATGACTTTGCCTGAATGCTTTACTGCACACTTCGCAAACATAAGGTTTTTCTTTTGTATGAATAGGAAAATGTCTCTTTAAATCACTACTATCGCTGAATGCTTTACTGCATACATGGCAGACATAAGGTTTTTCTTTTATATGAACACGTAAATGTATTGTCAATTTACTTCTTAAAGTGAATGTCTTACCGCAGATTTCACAAGCGTAAGGTTTTTCTTTAGAATGAATGAGTAAATGGGATTTTAAACTACCACTTTGAGTGAATGTTTGATTTTCATTTGATGTCAGCATTTTTGTCTTCAACTAAATGTAAATAAAAGTATGCATATTTGAAATAAAAGGCAATGTTTGTGTGCGTGCGTGCATGCATGCGATTGTCCAGACGATTATATCGCACTTACAGCCATGAGATTTGGCACACAGGTAGTCGTAATGGTGACTGAATGCACCTCGAAGCCAGAATTTTAAAATTTAATCCAAACATTTTTGTATTTAACATTTTGTGTTGTTTTGGGTGATTTTTCGCACTCATTTCTCAATAGCATGGCTTCGAATGATTGTACGACAAAAACAGTTACACCTTCGGAAAGAACAAACAATTTCCGTTCTAATTTAAGTGTGTTTCGTACGTCTAACGTAATTTACTGAATTTTGTGAAATTTTTGAAAAATAGTGGCTTTGCCATCGAAATTTTATATTTGTTTTTAAATTTGCTGCATCCGACGTTCTAATAACACTATTCTTTTCAATTTTTTTCAGCTTATAAGTGGAACGGTTCTGTTGGATTTAAAACTAGAACGGTTAAAATAGCTTTTTCCGTTTTTTTTAAATTAATTTTTTTCTGGTCAGTTGTAAGATATTTTTCTCTAGCGAGCAGACTCCCGCGGAAGTTTCTCCGGAGCCTTCCCAACATGCATTGTTTCAATTTCATTGGCTGACGGTGCAGAGCGCAGGATACGTCAGAACCCTCAACTGAATGACTTCGATTATTATTTTCGGCAGTGCCTTAACGTGTTTATATCTCGAATATTTTACTTGCTGTATAATAATCATTTTCACGTTTCAATTTTTTAATATTGTTTCGGATTAACGTACTCTGTATTGTTTTCCTACAGTTGAAATATCATTATCTCGAAGAAAAATAAACGGGAAAATGAATAATGTGTACCTTTTGTTTTGTTTTCAGAACTTTTTCATGTCATTGTGGGCGGTTTTTTGTTTGTTTGTTTTCATTTTTTCCTGATTCCACGGGCAACGCCGTGCCCGTACTGTTTGTCTTAAAATATAATCTACTTTAATTAGAAATTAATACGTTCAAATGAGGCGTGAGGCACGTGCATTCATGCAAATGTTAAGTATAAATATAATGGCAGCGTCATAGTTGTTTTCAAGGCCGTCTTATCAAGTGGGCTAATTAGGGTGTAGCCCAAGGGCGCCATTGATCTAAAGGCGCCTAAAAATTTACAATTCTGATTTTATTTTACTTTTGAAGTAAAAAATGCATTTAAATAAAATTTTTAATATAATAAAAGTAAAGATATAATTAAGGGTTGTAACTTGGCAGTCATATAATAACTAATTTAGATAAAAATGCCATAACATTATGCTCACAAGGAAAATAACAAACACATCAATATATGAAACATCATTATTAAATGGGAAGTGTATACCATCTGGGTGAAGGAAAACAACAATAATTGAATTAATTTTCCCTTATTGAATCGTGGAAGTTCATATAGGTTACTTTTCAATACGTAAAAGAATCATAATTTATGAATATCCATGACGAGAATTAAAGAAGTAACGCGCGAAGCGGCGCGCTGTTGTTGTCAGCTTACATGTTGGAATTAAAAGAGAGAGATATGAATGAGCAGAAAGTTTAAGTACCCAGAAAAAGGGATTTAGATTTAAAGGGAAAGACTAGTGATTCGAAGTGAAAGTAGAAGTGCGCTAATTACGATGGAAGTAGAAGTAATTAAAAATGAGGTATCATTAAAAGAATTAGAGAAAGTTAAAAAATGAAATTATCACACACACATCTATACTTATAAAAGGCAATGTTTGTGTGCGTGTGTGTTTGTCTGCGATGTCCAGACGAATCTATCGCACTTACAGCCATGAAATTTGGCACACAGGTAGTCGTAATGGTGACTGAATGCACCTCGAAGCCGAAATTTTAAATTTTAATCTAGAATTTTTTTTATTTAATGTTTTGTGTTGTTTTGGTTGATTTTTCGCACTAATTTCTCAATAGAATGGTTTCGAATAATTGTACGACAAAAATAGATAGACCATCGGAAAGAGCACGCGATTTCCGTTCTAATGAAGTTAGTTTTGAATTTCTAACGTAATTTACTGAATTTTGAGAAATTTTTAAAAAATAGTCAGTTTCACCATCTAAATGTTAGTTTTGTTTTTAAATTTGTTGCATCCGACTTTCTAATAACACTATTATTTTCAATTTTTTTCAGCTTATAACTAGAACGGTTCTGTCGGATTTAAAACAAGAACGGTTAAAATATCTTCTTCCGTTTTTTTTAAATTAATTTTTTTCTCGTCCGTTGAGAGTTATTTTTCTTGATCGAGTTCCTCGCACGGCACTTCTTCGGAACGTTGATGCCAATTTTGATTGGCGGACGTGCAGGATACGTCATGACCTTCACCTGAATGAGTTACTTCGATTATTATTTTCGGATTTCATTTATATTTTGCTTGCTGTATAATAATCATTTTCACGTTTCAATTTTGTAATATTGTTTTGGATTAACGTACTCTGTACTGTAGCGCGAAAAAAAAAATAAGCAGGAAAATCAAAAAATGTGTATCTTTTGTTTTGATTTCAAAACATTTTCATGTCATTGTGGGCGGCTTTTTTTGTTCATTTTGTTAAAGTCCTGATTCCACGGGCAACGCCGTGCGCGTACTGCTAGTATACTATATATGTATATATATATCATTTCAAAAAATATTCACACAGAGACAATCAATGAGAAATCCAGTTTTGAAAAGACGCTGATGTGCAAAATTGTAATGCGTTATTCAGAGAAAAGTTTTTTCTTCCCCCTTCCTCAGAGTCTACATTGGGGAAGTATTTTCGTTGGCCATGGAGTCTCAAATTTCTGAATAAAAAAAAGTAGACATCTAATTGCAATTTTATAAAAACTTCAAAAAACACATTTAATTGCAATTTTGTGAATACTGTTTAAAGCAGGGACTTGTGTAAATAATTCGCATTCGAAAGAAAAAAAAGTTGGATAACCCTTGAAGGACCGCCATGAAGGGCAGATCTTAGAATTGTTTCGGGGAGGGGGCGCCGCCCCGCGAGGTCTCACAGAAAAACTTGAAATTACATTGCATCCTTGCATTTTATTTTCAAACTGCTGAGTCAGTTTTAGAACAAATTTAAAATAAATTTACTGCAAAGAATATGAGAAAAGATTCTGTTAACCTCACATGAGAGTACTTCAGTCAATAATTGTATTATGCAATGTACACCCACATGCTTAAAATTCGAGAAAGAATGCTAATCCATTCCCGAGTGACAACTTGAGGTGAAATTTCATTAATAACCTCCTTAAATACCGATCACACCATAAATCAGCATAGTTTAACTTTCGCGGTCACACCTCAAAGCTAATCGGTCCGAAATGCATCGCCTCCTTCAGGTATTCGGATACACGAGACTTTGATCTCGTTTCAGAATATGGATGATGAATGTGTTGTCATGACTCTTGAAGCATTTTTAATTGCAATAAAAGGGTGCATTTTAGTACAAGTGAAAATATTTTTTTAAAAAACTTCTTGTCTGAGAATAAACAAAATAGGAATTAATGCAATATTTAAATAGTTGCTTAAAAAAATAAATTTCTTCACATTATAAATACGCTTTGATATTTTAAAAAAAATCATTTGAATTTCTTATCAAAGAATTCAAGCGGAGGTGAGTTTGAATCAGATTAATTTAAACCGCGAGGCGCGCAAGGGGTTGTTCCGATACCCCTCGCCACGTAAAATGTGAAAAATACTGACTTCCTTTTAGTTCGAAAGAGTCAAATCCCTGCTAGCTGCCTTTAAGGTCACATTCAATAGACAGAACGTGTTTCTGAAAAAATTCGTTTATTTTTTAAAATCGGAATTGAGCTTATGGTGTGTCGAACACCCCCGTGCTCGTCCTTGCGTCAGGTCTTTTGTTTAGTTGAGTTAACGTGTTATAGATATGAGGATAATGCTGTCTATATGAATTTGGTGAGGAAATAAGTGGACACAAGAACATTCTATACTTCTAAACTGGAGAATTTTGCAGGTACCAAGACTTATAAACTGCAAGTGAAAATGTCACGAGAGTGATGTCAAAGTTATATAATTTTGGATTTAGTGTAAGAAACGTTTTGAAGAAAAAGTTCAAAATTATAGGAATTATTCGAAAAAAGAAAAAAAAAAGAATTGAATTACGCCAAAATATTTTGGAACTAAAGATTAAACTCCGCAGAATTCTTTATTTGGTTTTCTAAAAAAGTTTCCTGTGTACCTAAGAAAATTAGAAGCAGTATTTTGCTATCCACATTGTATAACGATGATTAAATGGATGCTTCTTGACTATAAAAGATGCTGAAAATTTTTGTGTTAAAAATATACTTTTCTTATTTGTGTTCGCATTGCTCTGAATAATATAATAAGTTATTTAATAAATTTTATGTGTAAAAATTCGTTCTTGTTTAACTAGAACTGTTTGCATGGATCATTTGGAACAGATATAGCATAAAAATGTTGCTAGTTATGGTTAAATAACGAAATAACGAAGTGGCGTGTCACACACATTCTTACGCGTCACTCTTTGTAGCGCGCGTTCTCCCGGGTTAACGTGAAAGAGATGACCTATGGTGGAATGAAGACTCGGATTCGCGCCTTGCCTGCGAGCCTGGAACGCAATTTAAATATGTTTGACAGATAATACAACAGTGACTGTTTAATTTTTAAAAGAAT
>BGPR01043791.1:0-12829 GCA_013235015.1 Araneus ventricosus | reverse complement strand
AATCTCTTCACTATGATTTAAGAGTTGATCGGTGAAGTATTCCATGGTTGTCGTAGAATTAATTTTAGAGGAATTTTAGAAAAATACCATAGCTCAAACATTCTGCTCTTTCTTTTAAAAATGGGAAGAGTTAAAATTATCTTTAATTAATGAATAATGCTGATAAAAGCACTTAGGCTTCGGAAGACGATACAATTGAATTTTATTATGTCAAAATGCTTTATGAGGAAAAACGATTTTTCAGCTGAAATTAAAGGGCCCAGTTTAAATTGTCAGAAATCATCAAAGCTATCTAATATTTTAGTTTATGCATGAGGAAAAGGAAAAAAACTAAACAGATTTTGGCTGGTGAAAATCATTGCACATTATTTCATTTTGCATGATGAACTAATCTATATATAGTTTGAATAATATAATTTTAAATAAGTTTAAAAATTCGTTGGTGAATTTAAATTTATTTCGTGAACTTCTATCATAATATAAAATATTTTAAATATAACTACGATCTTCAGTTTTGAGAATAGATTTCAAGGTTAATATACGAAATGGTTCCCATTCTGTGATTTCCGCTTTACGTGGGTGCGAAATAATAGAAATAGGAGACGAGGATATGCGAAGTAAAAGAAGGATTTAAAAGACGAAAAATTGGTTTCCCAGTCCGAAAGAAGTCTACTATATAATCTAAAACAGAAATGAAATGCAACTATATCAAATAAAGCTAAAAAACATGAGTAACTGCAGATAAGTGAATGTTATGTACTTTCAAAGTTGAAAAGAAAGGGTCATAATTCAGCCAAAAGGGTTAGAAAAAGTTTGAGACAGAATATTTAGGTCATGCTTGAAGCCAGACGAGGATTTTGTGGGATGGAACTCATAATTCCAAATCGTCACAAAATGACGAGGGCGACGACTAATACGGGAACCTACCCTCCGAAATTCCACGCAACATCAAAGTGAGATCGTTTTTTCTACGACAGCGGAATCAGCAGACATTCGGCCCACATATATACTGGGATAGTACTGGTACTCGCAAACCTCTAATATCGAAGCCGGCAATCTACCATTACAACACAACGAACCCCAGTAAATACTGAAAGTCTAATTAAAAGTAGTAAGGAAAGTTAGGTAATAAATGCTAATGAACTGAGAAACGTTATCAATGTCAGGAGTAGAGCAGATGGCATAAAATTGTTTATTACGTTAGTGATTACGTTGCGATGTATTTTAGCACAGCATGAATAATAGTGGAGCCTTCTTTATCAAAAATAATATGTTTATTGGACGTCTTCCACAGCACAAACAGGTGAAACAAACGCATACACTTACATCACAAACATTACATCACTGACTGACATCGAATTCTATGTTAAATCGTCATTATTCTTCTCCGTTGCTAGGTAACGTTAACAAAAGACAAATATATCATTGCCACTTTATTTCTATAACCTTCGGAAAAGAATTAATGCCAAACGATTTTTAATTAATTTCTTTTACAGCCAAACGATATTTTTAAATTAATTTCTTTTATAACCAAACTATTTTTTATCTAATTAATTTCTTTTCTTTAAATATTTTAATAATTCTACAAATATATATTTTTTTATTCGTTACGAATATTACAACGTTAATGACCTCTCTAGTTGACATGAATTCAGAATCATCAATTTTTGCTTATTTCTCCACTGGAACACGATCCAATATTTGATATTGTTAGAAAAAAGAATTCCTTTTTTACAATCGTAATAAACGTCATTCGATAAAAAGATATCGAAAATTGATTTTTTAAACTAGTTAGCAAAGACATATGAGAGCAGATCCGAAGTGACTTTTCTTTGAAGTCAGTCGTATTCGTGAATTTCTAATATATGATGATTTCTCTTGGTAACCCTTGGATGTAAATAAGGATCTGGTTTTTCATCTTGAAGCTGCAAGTAACCTTTTGTAACTACTTTTTGTACCTAACACTACTTATTGTAAGTAACATAACTCATGATAATAACACCAGTTTCTATGATCTTAATGAATTTGATAATTGCAATCAAACATGCTTTGCTTATAATATTTTTTTTTGTTTTGATCACTTAAAAGCTTGAAAGAGTGTTTATCTTCTATTATGGCACGCATATAATCGCTTCAAAACTTCATAGCTATGATTGCAGCCATTTAGCTCTTTTTGTACATTTCTTATATTAATTTGAAATAAAACATACTGAAAGAGAGGAATGAAAGATTCTTAAAAATTTTAAAATCAATGGATTTCAAAAATAAATTAATCGATCTTTATATTCTCTTTAGAATTAAGTGCGATATTAAATGGATTTTTTTACCTTTACTAAAATGTTTCCTCACTGAGAGTAGTATATATATATATATAACATTTATGGTTACAATAATCTTTCACAAGGCATAGTCTTATAATAGGTATATTTTATTTTGATATTCTCTTTAGTTTGTCCAGTGTTACAAATTTTTGCACCTTTGCTTATGGAAAGCGTTTGATATTCAAATTATACTATGATGGTTATAACAAGAAAGTTATAATGAAAATTATTCATTCTGGAATTCTTCATTATTCTCTTTAGTGCATTAGCCTTAATGCCTTAATTTTATAGCACTTTGATTTTTAAAAAAAAACAGCATTTTTACGATGTCATGATATTCCAAAAGAAATTTATCTGGTATAGAAACTAGTTTTGGTGCGTTGGTTTGAGATTTTCCGCTCTGATGCTTTTTAAAAATAATTTGATGGGTGTGCACAATAGGGCATCTAGATATAGAATCAACGTTTGTATCCAAAAGAAAAAAAGATAGTATATTATAGCCTGTTATTTGCTTCATGAAATTTCAGTCTTTTTTACTTTCTCGTATACAATGAGGAAGTAGTGCTTCAATTGCCAAAGCTTTTAACCTCTAGATTTTGACAAATCTTGACGTTTGAACCCTCTCTCAGCCCAGAAAAACGATTTTTGTCTGCTTGTCAGAATGTCTGGCGATAACTCAAAACTGAAAGAGTCTATACGGATAAAATTTGGCATGCGTGCTTTACGCTAAAGTCTCAGTTTGGTATCAAATTTGGTACGAAATCCATCAACTGTGTCGGTTTCTCTATTCGTGCGTATGTAAAAGCGATAACTCAAGGAAGCTATATGATATTTGGAACGTGATCTGGTCATTAAAATTGAAGATCTATATCAAAATATTTTTTAAATCTGTCAACTGGTAGACTGCCTGTGTGTATTCAAACAAGGTAACTCCAAATCATAAAAATCTAGATAAATGAAGTTTGTTAAGTGTTCTTTGAACCAATACAGATCTTCATAAAATTAAGATACACACTCAATTCGTTTTACTACAATGCGAAGCTGAAAAACAAAACGCGTCATCTTTTGAACGAATACGTATAAGTCAAGGGGCGAACATTTCTGATGGTAATAAATGCACTTGATTAATATAGATCAGGTATTACAATTTTTGGGCAATAAACTCTATTTTATATTTTTAAAAATTATTTTTTAAAACTTCCCAAACCCATTCAAAATGAAAAAGGTAGGTATAAAATGCGCTAACTTCCAATATACTGTTTAGAACTTTCCAAACACCAACAGCACGCCTGCTGCAAAATCAGCAATACCCACCCAATCGCTGAGCAGGTAAATTCAAACTCTGACCAGGAACTTTCGGGTCAGAATAACTGCTTGACATCCCTGGAAGTTGTGCCTAGTGATTAATTGCAGTCATCACGCTCAGTTTGAAACCAGACTCGACGCGAACAGGAATGCGAGAGAGGGTGATAGATTCATGCATTAAGTGCGGACATGGACGCCACCGCTTAGACAATCGGGTAGTTCCAGAATGACAATGGGTTGCTTGGTTTCCTCCGCTGATGTGCATACTGGCCTTTCACGGTACACGGGAGGGAGCTTCGCACTTAGAGGATTGCCCAAATAGATTGAGTAGAGATGGACCCCTAAGGTTGATACATGCTGCAGTTAAGTAGAGAGGTACTGGGAATCCAGCTAATAGAATGGCACTCGATAATATATCAGGAGATAGCTGTACGCTCTGGCTTAATTAGGTATTTAATGCTGAATGGTTCAGATTGGTGGTGTGCGACTGTCAATTAGATGCCAAGATATTCTGGATGGATATTTAATTAATGGATATTCGACAAACATATGTTGTCACATCAAAATATTTTATTTATTAAGTTTCGAAATAGGTGGAACTATGTTATGATTGTTCAAGATAGAAAAGAACTATCATTTTAAAATTTTAACTGAAAGTTTCAACTATGTCTTTCCTTCTGTGAAGAGGAGGTTCAAGATATTACTATAAACCAAGCGAGTGAAAGTTTTTATATTATAATTAAACAAAAATTCAATTTCAATTTAGGATTTTGAGAAAAAAGGTATAAAATATTTGAGTCATCTGAACTAAGAATTTTCTTTTCACTTACTTATTTATAAGAGAGCACACTACAGAGATGACTCCATTTATTGAGTGCATGACCAAAAACATACAAAGAACACAAGCCACAAAGAGAATTAAAACAGAAAGAAAAAGGTAACTGCAGAGAACACAACAGTTCAAATCTCAAAACCACATTAATTATAAAAATGTAAATACATAAATGCGTTAAAACGAAAACACTTATGAAAACTGCAAAATTAAATAAACTCATATATATTCTTACGACGATAATTACAGACGTTCCCTAATTTGAATAACTTTTCTTAAAAAATACTCCATTTATCCATTGTCTGAGAGTTACCACTGTTTAAAAGAAATCAATATATTTCAATACAGGGATATAACAAAATTCACCTCCACTTTAAAAAATTTAAAATCTAAAATATTCCTATAGAAGGATCGGAATGTTTTAGCATCCTTCTCTGTCGTTTCTCAAATATTAAAGTCAACATTATCTTGAGTACAGAAGTTTCTGTTATCTATACATTTCATTACAAAAAGTTTATAGCATCACAAGATATTATATTGATATCGCAAGAAGTAATATTTCTCAATAGTTGTTTGAAATATTTTGAAATTGAGTCTTTTTATAATTTCATCTGAACACTTGAACTAAATATTTATCAAATAAAGAAGCTGGACTAGGTTGTGTTCTCCGTCATCCAGCATTGTCTTCATTGAAAAGAGAGCAGTTTTCGATACATTGACCCATGACAGCATTCACAAATAAGATCAGCTCTTCATTATAATCAGTAACAACATTTTTATAAATTGGTTAAAATTCAGCAATTTTATACAACAGTTACTTTGGAACTATTTTATGCATATAATTCCCTAATACGTGTCAAATGTCAATTTATATTATAATAATGGTTTAGTTGTGCAATTTGAAAGCCTTATAAGTAATCATCCATGATAAATGGGTTATGAACATCCGAATTTCCCACGGCATTTGCTACTGCGCACGAATTAATGGATATTTCATTTCTGCTCCGTATATTTCAAGCACCAATGCTCTAAGCAAACCATACTCGCATTTCCTGTTTCCTCTCGTAGCTTCTATTAAGAAATTTGTCCTTAAAACTGCAGTTAATTGTCTTGAGAACAACTTTGTTGCTATTTGTTTTAATGTGTACCTTACAAATGGTATAAAAGGCAATAATGACGTATTCACGCCAGAAACGTAGCATAATGAATTCAGAAAAATATAAAAAAATAGAACAATACAAATCGCTGCCTTCGGAAGAATTTTGAAAATTTTGTAAGGTAATTAAAGTCTAATAATTAATATTAGGGTGCTATGAGGGCCATTAAAATATCAACACTGGTTGGTCCAATTCTTGCAATTTCTCGCTTTGCCTGATGTTGTTTGAATGTCATGCGCAGAATCTATCTGCTTGCTTCCTTTATTCTCAAAGTGAGCCTTGAGCCTTCTAGGTGCAAATAATAAGGTATGGACCTCAAAAATGGAAAAACTACCTAATTAGCTAAAAATATCAAAAATAGTCAAATTTGCTGGAATGTTTCATGAGATTTTATGAATTCATTGTTTTCCTTTCTTCCCTTTCAATATATTCATCTATCTTCTTACCTGGAATCGAAAATTCAGCGCACGGTGAGAAATCACTGATGGTCTGTAACAGATATTTTCAACTGCCGTATTTGTTGGTCTCGTTATACTGACTTCTCTTTACTCTTCCATATTTATAACGACCTCGCCAAAGCTGCTGGCATCAGAAAAGGATCCAAAGACCATTAAAAAGCGCTTAGTGGCAACCATCGCGAATCAAGTGGAACCTGAATATTTCAGAAAGAGAGTCGGCTTAATGCGGTCTGACAGCAGGATATTTGGAGTGGTTGCTATTATTTCGACGAAATGGATCTGTTACATTATCGAGGAACTTAATAAAAAGCTGAAAGAAATAGAGCAAATTGTAATTTATTGTTCCAAACTATACATGCTCAGAAGGTAAGTTCAATACAAAAAGCGGTGCTTGAAAATGGGAAATTTCTAAACGAGTTGAAAAATATGAATATAACAAAAGCTTTCTTGTTAAATGATCGCTTTATTATTAATTATAATATTTTCAATAATAATAATATTTTCACTTCAATGGCGTACTTTTCAAATTAAATAGGAAGGTACTGCATAAGAGCAATTCTTGGTAGCGGTTAAAAGATATATATTTCTTTATAAAATAACGTATTAAAAACAATTCGTGGAGTACAGCGTTTAGAGCAAAACTGAGAGCCATAAATCTGCTTGGATTATGTAGTAAATCTCTATTAACCGGCACTAAATTGACCGCCAATATCAAAACACCGACACTTTTGAAGATCTAAAATTAAATCTAAATATAAGCCAATGAGATAAAAAAAATCATTATCTATATGAACATGAATGCTCGAAGATAACGATTACATTTATACGAAGATATATGTGGAGACACTAAGAAATATAATGTATTATGTATCCCATTAATGTATTAATATTAATAGTTAAGTTACAATATTCTGCAATTTTTTGAAATATAAAATTACGTATAACTGCTTTGATATTAAATAATCTGTACGATTTTCGATATTATTTATTTAATTGTGGCCGATAGATAGAACAAACGTTACCAACGGACTTTGCACGATATAATTCCAACAACTGATACAACAAGACAGGAACATGTAAGTATAGAATGTAGTAAGTATAGAATAGTATGTAGAAATATATTCATTCGATTATCTAGAATTATCCTTTAACCGGAATCGACGGTGCAGCTGCCTGCAGAGCGATTCCACAGTATAAAGAGATAAGCCGATATTGGCTACTTTTTCGCGAAGCGTATTACACCGATGCATTTTAAATTCTACATTTATGTATTTGGTATCCTTTTGTTCAGTCTTTTGTTTCTTAGACAGCCTATGAATTACAGAAAGGCTCACATCAACCTTCTTGCTACCTGGGATTGATTTTAGCCTGCTTCAGTTGGCACGCCTTTGTTATTCTTCAGATAAATAATGCCGAGTACTCATCTAAAAATGGTTATCTCGAAATTACTCTGCGTTGCTTCTAGCTGCAGAAACTGCAGACATTTTTAAAGCCTGTTTTCTGCCCCAGGCCGAATGGTGCTAAACATAAGCAGTTCCTCTGATTTACTTATCATATTCTGATGCAACTCTGCACTTTACACACAGTGCGTAATTTGTATGAAAATTTACTGATTTTTGTCCTTGTAATTGCTATTTTTCTGAATTTTTGGAAACCAGGTTTACATGCGTATGAAACCTGCATATTTTTTGCAATTAACTTCAGCATACTGACAGGAAATATATGCCCCAGAAAATTAGTTCATTGGTACTTGTATTTCATGCTGTAACTTTGGTCTGAAGTCAAAAATTAAAATTAATATTAATAGAGTTTTGCGTTCCATCCTATAGTAAGGAATAAATTCATCGTTTCACATATCAGAAATGTAGCCAACTTCTATTATTTTCTCTGAAAAAACCTATCTCGAAAGTGTTAAATCCATTCTGTATTTAACATTTACAGAAGCATAAATCAAGATTTAATAAAAGTTATTTTGTAAAATTTTTCTCGAAGTGTTAAGCATTTTGATTAATCAGGTTCGATATTTACACAAAGTGGAGATTATGCCTAATATATAACTTTGAGCAATTCTTTATTTTACTCATCAAAATCCATTTACTTCCCTTTATTTAAAATTAAGCTGATAAACTTGATTAAACTATCCGAAACCTATTGACTAACGGTTGTTCGCAATCAAGGGAAACAAGAAAGTTCTGGAATTAATTTAAACCCAGTTTCATTCCTTAGGTAATAAGAAATTCGAGGATTTGATAGAACGGAAGTGTTCTTGTTTGCTGCCACATAAAAAAGTCAAAAGCGGCCGTTAATGCATTTATCTATCAGCTGAAAGAAACTACTTTCTTTTCCTCGTAAAATAGTACATTTAATTAACTTCGGTAAAATTAAACAGGATATTTGATTTAGAAGATTGAAAATTTCTTGAATTCATTAGCAAAAGTTTTTTTGTATCAATTGTTATATTTAAAACAACTAGTTTAAATGTTTTAAATTGTGAAAATCAGAACAAATCCGATAATTTTGAATAAAAGGTAAACACAGCTTTAAGATTTAACAGCAAGCGATATTTAATAATAGCTTAATGTTTTAATGTCCTTAATTTTCATGAGGTGAAACAAAGTATTTGAACATGAATTAATTCAGAAATATATTGATAATTACGAGAAAGATGTTTTGAATTTTTTATTTTCGCCATTTTCTTTCTATTTTTTTCAGTTTCTACCTTTCATTTCGTATGCAGGTAGAAATTTAAATTTTTCGAATTTTCTCGCCCATCTTTCAAACTTAACTTACAGAACAGAACACCACCTTGTGTCTAGAATCATGCAACGAGATCCCTAATTAGTTGGATGGGCAAGGAGTGGTAAAAGCAAACGTTATAAGGGATTTGAAATGGCTTAAAGGAGTTTCATAAACTGCAAGTCAGGGCCTATTTTACTGTTGCCTTATAGGTTGAGCGTTATGTTGAAAAGACACAGATGGCTATTCAAGGTTAATAACGGCCGATAGCAATATTACTTCTCCGAAACTTTCAAGAAACTAATAGGAGTTCTCCATGACAATTCATATGAAAAGACCAACTGATTGTGGGATAGTGAAAGGGTCTTTGACGATGAATGTCTTGGAGAAATCTGAAGTTATGAGCATGGACTAATTCAGTGCCCCCAGCTGGACCAGTGTCTCGTTATATATATCATCCGTCCTCAATAAGAGAGAGCCATTATTTACCATATATTGCTTATTCCCTATTCGACTAAGCCCAACGAGGATTGTTAGGTAGAAACTGAAGAAGTCTAGAAATATACACTGGCATACAAAAGTTAAGGAACATTTCGTAAAATGCGAGAAATTTGCATTTAATACGAAAACTGTGTTTCGAAATCAGTTCTGGAGAATCGTGTGATATTCAATAGAGTATCATATACATATTACAGTGAAGATTCGGTCACGAGGGCAATTAGGGGGACCACCAGAAAGGGATGAATGCGAAAATGGAGTTTCACCCATCCTGTTTCACAAAAAGCTGATAACGATACGTAACTTGTATCAATGGTTATGGTTTATTGTGCATAATATTTACATGCTTTTTCGTAAGCATAGCAGAAATATTCGGGAAGATATAAATGTTTCTTTAAAAAATCCCAAATTTTTCCGCATGTGTTTTGCTTATAACATGCAGAGTTTCATTAAAATTATTCGAAATTTGCAGACCACTTAACAATATGTTACAGAAATATTGTATTAGACTTTGAAGTAAATACGTTGAATATTACAGGAAATATGAGTATTTGTACTAAATAATTTTTTACTGCGCATGTGCGAGACGCAGCGGAATTTTTCTTTCATAATTTCAAAGCCAGATATATTGAGCAACTTTAAAAAAATTCCAGTTGAATCCCATTAAAATTCAGAAAGCTGTCGGCATTTCTGTGATGTGAATTTCAATTTCTCTTTAAAAGAAGCTAAATGATGAGGGTTCTTGTACAAACTGATAATTTTTAAATTTGAATCTTCGAACATTTTCGCATTCATCCCTTTCTGGTGGTCCCCCTATTTGCCCTGGTGACCGAATCTTCACTGTAATATGTATATGATACTCTACTGAATGTCACACGATTCTGCAGAACTGATTTCGAAACACAGTTTTCGTATAAGTACAGTTGCAAATGTCTCGCATTTTACGAAATGTTCCTTAACTTTTGTATGCCAGTGTATTTATTTGGCGATAAAACGGTGAACAGTTTCAAGCAGAAATATATACGAAAATAAATTTTCAAACACTTTGGAACATTGGTGCTAAACTGGCAAAAACCTGTGTTTACGTACGTAATTAAAAATGAATTAAGTTTTAACTGATTTTGACTGGATACATGCGAGTAATTTTCGTAATGTATAAATGATTGATTAGGATCATTATAATCAGTCAGTTAAGGACGACAGTGTTATAGTAGACGTTCCTAGTTGGTAATTATGTTGGATGATAATCAATCTTGTCCATCGGAATGCTGAAGCACTGTGGCTGAGAATAATTTGCAGTTCAGCAAATGAACAGTTCTAGTCTCTCGATTCCAGAAACTAGAATTCTACAGTAAAGAGATATAGTTTTAAAATGTTAAAATTATAAATTCTGTGTTATATAAAAATCGTTTTCGTATAACCTTTTCCTTGATCTATCCGTATGCATTTTAATAATGATAGCTATAAAATTAGCCTGTGATAAAAAGTATAAAATATATGAAAATTCAATGAATTATTTAATTATTAATAAATATTATGATCTTTCATGGATATTTTTAATCTAACCGAAACCCCAAGTATCAGTCTCTTTCACGCTATGTATTGTTTGATACTAGAAGAATAAAACGTGTCATTAAAAGAAGTTGCGGAGAGAATGAAATTAATTAAGCTTTTTAAAAGGCACATATTCATAATTCGGTTTCACAAATTTATAGAAAATGCTAACGAATTCAATTTTAAACCTACAATTAACTGACGCACAATGAAATGGGATAAAAAAAGGAGATATAATAGCAAAACTAAAAATAGAAGAAACACATTATATCATTTTTGATCATGAATATCGGTTTGCTGTTCTATATTTATATTTCTTTTAATACCCATTAGTAAATATTACGTGTTAGTAAAATAATTTAGAATTTTCTTCTTCGCTGTATTCTTTAAAAAGTCACTCCAAAGATTAAAGAAAAATTTTAATATCGTTTCTAATTTTTATGGGACCTCTTCTAAGTGATGACAAAATATGCTTGATGTGAATAACAAAAAGAAATATATTCAGAATTTTTCGAGTAACTTGTAATTTGAATTCTTACCCCGTTCCACTTAACAAAATATAAAAAGATTTTTTTCTCTTCTATCTCAAACTTTAAACACTAACAAAATTACTACCAATGACAGCTTGGAAAATTTCGGAATTAAGCGCTTACTCATATATTTCTAGGCACTAGGCAACTGTTTTTCGCAATTTTATCCTCAAACTGAGTATAATATTCGAAATAACGAATCAGAATTGAAGTAGCAATTTTCCGGAAGATCCATCATAAATAGGATATAGTCAATGCTAATTCATTTATTCATCAAATATCTTCCCGACAACACTGTCTGAAATTCAACAAGGAGACTTTTTATTGTTTCTCAATGGACTTTTAAAATGTGAAATATTCATTAAGAATAGCTCAAAACTCTGCAAATGAAACGGTCGGAAATGGAGACGGTTCTCACTTATGTTACGCTTATGAATTAATTTTTAATTGTCAATTTTTAATTAACCGTCAATTAAATTTTACTTGTTAATTAAATAATTTTTAAATGTCAATTATAGTTTAATCTAATTTATTTGTCAATTAAATTTTAATTTAATTTAATTGTTAATTTAATTTTTTAATTTATTGCGCATCTTGCAGGAAGAAACAGCGCAAGTCTTCTCCCCTCAACTTTATCGCATACTTAGGGTTGCTATAATTGCCAACCATTGATACGGGATGTTTAAGAGAGAAATAAATACAACATAAAAAATGTTGGTTGGTAATGGTTTATTTTACTCTGATAAAAAAATCAATAAAGTTTAAGCAATCTAATAAAATGAACACGTAGAGGAATAAAAAAGATACAAGGCTAATCCTTTTGAGTTCAGTCATATTTTGAAGTTGATTTTACTTTCTTAACTATATCATTTTACACTGTCAGATAATTATGAAATTGGGTTTCAAGTCATTTTATAATTATAATAACAAATAAAAATCCCTTCAATTCTCTCCAATTGCCTTAAAACAGGACAGAAACGGGATAAACAGTAATACGGTACTGAATAGTAAAATACGGGACATATCGCAACTCTACTTATAGTGCCGCAATACGGCGCTTTTGGTGTTTAGTTGCGCAGTATAATAAAGAAATTAGAATATGCATTTCGGAGCGCTTCGCAAATGCGTACATCGTCAATAGTTTGACTTAAAAATTGATACAGATTTACGATTTGGGCGTGAAAATCATATCTTTTATTTCATATACCTAACTCGTTGCGTTTCTCATCGTGTACATACGAACATATAGACGGACGGTTAATCTCTTGAAGGACTTTTTTTTGAAAATTTGACACTAGATCAAGAATTTTGAACTCAATCCATATGCAAAATTTCGTTCATCTACATTATTGAATTTTTCAATTATCGTGTTCACATTCACATTGGCCAGGAGGCATACAGACAGAATTTCCGCTGACTGATTTCGTCCAATGTTTCG
>BGPR01043790.1:0-12829 GCA_013235015.1 Araneus ventricosus | reverse complement strand
AATATGTACTAAGTTTATATAACAGATGTTAAAACTTGGACAGTAGTTGTTAGGCATAAACTATATAATATGTTATTTAAAGTTTTTGCCTTTTTGACGAGCCAGGACGGAAATCTTCAAGCTCTGTCTACTGCTCCTTGTCCTCTTCATCCAGCTGAAGATATAAATCTTCTATATCTTCGTATATAAAGTTATTTATTGACGATGGCGCGTCGTCTTCATCCTCTTTGCTGTCCTCAAGTAGATTGATGTCTGACACGTTCTCGCAAGCTTCTCCCAGAGAACAAGTGCACAGGGAAGAACATATAAGACCTGCTTTCCGGCAACCACAAGCATTCTTGCACACTTTCTTGCAGTTGCAAGATATAATTTTCAAGAGGGAATCAGGATTCTTCCCTTTCCATTTTGCGTGGGGAGAGGCCGAATCGGGTAGGTACCCAGTCCTACTAAAGAGGATTTTTCTCATATCCTAACTATTTCTGCATCTGAAGGTAAGATCTTAAGGCATGAAATCGTGCTGCATCTATGGTTGGGGTAAACGTGCTAGAGTGGACCTTGCTTTAGTTGCTGATTGGGTAAACAGCGTGTAGCGCAAGTGATTGAGATCACATGCAGAGGTTCTGGGGTTACCTCCATATAAATGAATCAGAAACGTTTCGCCTCACTTAGCCTCTTGCTCAATGGTAGCTTCAGAGTTGAAAAATACTTGTATTTTTTCTTCCAGGTGTCGGTTTTTTTTCTAAAAAGGAAAATTTTGTTTTCCCATGGCCGAATAGTGCACTCGAAGTATCACACCCACTGAAAGCGTGAATGAACAAAATCATTCTCCTGAATTTGTATTTAAATGACGTTGTGGAGTATAACACATCAGGCGTCCTCCCTTTTCCACATTTTCGGAAGCACAAGTTATCTTTCATTGGAACTAACCCCGTTAGAAGGACTAAAAGGTCAATGCCTTCACCAACAACGAAAATAGTATCATACTGAGATTTAACAGAAACAGCAGTTTCAACAATTAGTACGTCTGCATCCTCTACTGCCTGTTTAACTGTTACATTTGCTTTTTGTAGAAACTTTTTCAAGAGGTCAATGAAACGCACCTTGTTTCTTTCATTTGCTAAAAATTGTTCTTGAGAAATTTCTGGACATGTGGTTTCATTGAACATTATCTCATGTGATGAATGTAAGTTTGGTCGCCGAATGCGTTCTGCACTTTTGGTGCTCTTTTCATTCACATCAGAAGGATATCCATCAAACACTACGGCTACCTTCGATCCATAATGTGTTTGTAAGTATGTCAAATAACTCTTAGCAATGTCCCCGAAATTCATGTTCCGCTGCCAAACAACTTTGTGAAGTAAGTGGCCTCCATCCACCACTACAAAATTATTTTTACCTTGGATAGCATTAATTTTGGTTGGTGTGAACGCTGAAAACAGGAAAGATTTAGTTCCCTTTCGCATTCCCTCTTCATCAAACAGTGACAAAGGGAAAGGTGACATTTCGAATGTGAAAAACATTTTCAAGTCTTCATCTGGTTAGTGAGTCCACAGTAATTTTTTCTTTCCCAATTTTAGCACTGTTGTTAACAGAAGCAAGTGTAATGACTTTATCTTCAAGCTTGAATTTAACGTTTCCGAAGTTTCCACCAACAATTCTGGAGATTCCCTCGCAACCAAGTTAGTCAGACAAGTGGCAGTTAACATCCGCCGTTCCTACTACACCACTGCTTATTGATATCAGCACATCATTTATGGGGAATGGTATGTGTTGAGTAAACCACCTTATATTAGTTTAGCACATATTCAACAAAAATTGACAAAAAATAACAATTTTCATAAATTTTTGAGAAAATCGTGATTTTTTGGAAGCCTGTGTCTCGGTCACTATTTAAGTTACACAGCTGATTTTGGGCTCAAAGTGTGAAAAATTTACTCTACTTTAAATTTATGAAGGATAATATTTTCTGTAAAACCAACCGCTCTGGAGATATTGTGAAAAAATTTCGAAAATATTTAAAATTTTGATGTTTTGTTTAAGTGGCGCGCCTTGGCGCGACGAGGTCGAAAACTTGGATTTCACTACACGCGCCGAACACTAACAACATATCCAAAAATCAAAACTACCCTACCTTTTGCACAGCAAACCCCTATTTTCTGAGGGATTTACTGGACTACAATGTATTTGCTGCTTTTTAAAAATAAGAATTATTTTAACTAGATTTTTAAAAAAGAAAATGTTAAAATGATAAATAGCTGATATTAGAAACTAAAATGATAGATGCAATTGTTTGGAATTCTCTTTGGATTATTTAGTGAAATTACCAGATATTGGTGCTAAAAAGTTAGCAGTTCTACCAATTTTTAAAAGTGAATTATTCTGAAAATAATATGCACTCAGATTACTGCCAGCAAAGATTAGTAATCTGCCTTATTACTTCGAACAAAGATTTGTGCCTGTTTGAAAGGGTAGACAAATCGTATTGCATGAACGGAATGAAAAACTTGAGCATTTTATTACTAAGTGTATAAACCTCAAAGGAGGCTATGTTGATCAATATTTATTTTCAACATAAATATTGTAATAAATAAACAATATTTATTTCATAAAAATTATGTTCTTCTAATTTTTGAGCAGACTAATCGAATAATTTTCATATAGACGGTTCATTTTCCAATGTAAGCTGAGCAGGGTCTGGATCCTAACTTTATATTTTCTCGCTTACAATTTGCTGTTTAATTTTTAACTGGTGAATTTCATAAACATAAATCTGCTGTTTTGTTGGAAGCTCTTACAATTGAACTCCAACTTCTCGGGCATCCACTGTTATCAAAATTTAATTGTTCTAATTCTATTTCTCTCTCTAATTTCAGTTTCTAAATTCCGTACTCTTCTCATCTGCCTTTCTCTCATTTTCGTTCCTCTTTCCTCTCTTTCGATTCTGGTTTCGCTTTCTTTTCTCTCTTCCATAATGATATCTATCCTATCACGTACGAAGGTTTTGTCTTGTTCGACTCGCAAGTTTCTGCAATTGAAATTTGTGAGATCCCTGTAAACGTTCACACCAAGTTCCTCCGCCGCTAGTAATAAATCTTATTTTTTGAAGGACTTAACGCATTCTTGATTCCAAAAATAAGTCACATTTTCCTCATTAAAGTAATTTTTTTCTCATTTAAAACTTTCAATCTGAGTGATTCAAAGCATATGCAACACAAATAAAAGAAATTTTAAAACATCATAAGAAAAATTAAATATTTGTGAAATTTGTCATCTATCAAAGTAAATGCACAAGAATGCAATTACTTCTCATCGTAATAACCTGTTCAGTCGGAATTTAGATAAAATAAAGTAAGAATTTGTTCCTTTGGTGTACTGTGTACTACTGCAAAGGGTAGCTCACAAAAAATTCCAAGCAAGTAGATGAAAGATTAAAACAATTTTTCTATGTCCGGCATCCGGACAATACTAGATATTTCAACTGAAAAAAGACGTATAATCACACAACTTTCATTGTAAAATGATTGCCAATGGATAGTAAAACATAGCACAAGCATTTTAAATGGTGAAAAAAGGATTAAATATAAGGAGTTACTTGAAAGATAAAATTCACGACCGAACTATAAGTTGCGAAGAACGAAGATTTTTTTCAGTTCTTTTGAAAAAACAAAATAAATAAAATGATTCAATCTCCGAAAAGAAAAACTCTTGATGAGATTACGATAATAAGAAAGTTGAGAATAAAAAAAATAAGAACTCAGCTTGCAGTTTAATCAGTTATGGAATTAATAGGAGCAGTTTAACACTCTGAGACTTTCACACGTATTTCTACGTCGACCTTGGACTACCCCATAAGCGGAAAACACGCATTTCAACGTGTGGTCGGAAACACGTCTAAAGGTCAGCCCGGATATTTACGTCCATTGTGAACTGTCTCTACTGGGTGAGAAACGTATTTTTCCGAATTTATTCCCCCTTCCTTGGTTTGACGTCTTGATTGATTAGCTGGGGAGGGTAGCGGTCAACACAATGAGTGCTGTAGAGGTTTGGAATTTACATAAGGAGAATATGGCGGAAGATATTTTACATGAAACAAGGATAAGAATCAACAACACGGATTTGACCTCTACTAATGAAACATTTAATAAAACATTGATTGCCCTTTAAGATAAGATTAAAGCATTGGGTGGCACTAATTTAAAAGTGTTTGGACTCCCAGAAGCACAACGTGATGTGAACAACAGCTTAAATTACGAGATACTGAGAGAAACGAGCTACAACATTCAGAAACTTACTTCATACATTGCAACAAATGAGCCTAATTTGGTTGATGATCAAAGATTTGCTTTTGAAAAAATTAAATCTGCTATTTTTACAGAAACTGGGGGAATATTCTTCTTGGATGCACCAGGTGGAGCATGTAAAACATACCTGATTAATCTTTTGTTAGCAAAAGTTAGAGAAAGGAATATGCTTGCTCTTGCTGTAGCTTCTTCTGGTATTGCTGCTAGTATTGACAGGAGGAAGAACAGCTCGTTCGGTATTCAAATTGCCATTAAATTTGCCGTGTTTGGAAATCCAATTTGCAATATATCGAGAAATTCAGATAAAGCAAAAGTACTTAGAATGTGTAAACTTATTGTGTGGGATTGGTGTACGTAACTATGCATTGGAAGCTTTAGATGCAACCATGAAATATATTTTTCAAAATGGCAAGTGCATGGGTGGCGTCATTCTGATCTTATCTGGTTGTTTTCGACAAAATTTACCTGTTATTCCACGTGGTACAAAGGCGGATGAATTGCATGCATCAATAAAATCTTATATTTGAAAAAATGTGCAAAGATTTGGATTAAAGACAAATATGAGGGTACATCTTACAGGTGATGCATCCATTCAGCAATTTGCTCACAATCTGCTTCATCTTGGAAATGGAGAAATGGCAATTGATAATGAAGGATTCATCTCCTTGGGAAATATAGGTAACATCATAATAACAATGGAAGAGCTTAAAGATACAGTATTTCCAAATATTAAAAGTAATTTTCAAGATAAAAAATGGCTGTGTGAAAGGGACATTCTTTCCCCAACCAATGATGGAGTGAAAATCATAAACAATCAACTTTTAAAGAAATTTCCATGTTCAAGTCAAATATACAAATCTGTAGTTACAACTGTTGAGGCAAACCAAGCTGTGGAGTATCCGACAGAATTTTTAAATTCCTTGGAACCTTCAGGTATACCTGCTCACAAATTAGAGTTAAAGATCGGTGCACCTATATTGCTTTTGAGAAATCTGGACTTTCCAGCTTTGTGTAATGGAACGAGATTAATTGTGAAGAAGCTTATGCCAATGTTATTGAAGCATTATTATTTTAACAGGTCATTCAGCAGGAAAAGTTGTCTTCATTCCACGTATATCACACATACCATCAGATGTCCCATTCGAATTTAAAAGACTTCAATTCCCAGTAAGACTTAGTTTTGCAATGACAAGGCCAGTCATTAAAAGTTGTAGGACTGTATCTGCAAAGGACTTGTTTTGGCATGGACAATTATATGTCAGTTGTTCGAGAGTGGGCGATGATAGGAATTTACATATACTTGTACCACACAGGAAAACTAAAAACATAGTATACACAGAAATACTTCAAGATTAGATTATTTATGATTGACTGAAAACTCTAGAAAAGAACAAGGTAAAAAAAAAATAGCAGGAAATATAGACCATCAAATGTTTCAATAACTGATTTTTTATGTTTGATTATACGCAGAGAATAATTTAACATGAGTGTTCCAAGGTTTGAAGATAATAAGTTTCTTTGTTGTGTGTTAATCTCTGTATTATTATCGTCATTGTACTCTTGGTTGCTGCTGCGCTTGCGCGCACCAGTTGCTTTGTGGTAATGTTTTTTGTTCTGTTTGCTCATTTTTTTCCATAGCTGTTTTAGTATTTTTTAGCCAATATTTTAATGTTATACTGCAGCTATTGAAGGTAATGTATGTTTTTGAAATTTACTTTGCACGTTGTATTCTGCAGAGATAATGATTAATTAGATGTATGCATGTTTCATAGGTGCTTAATTTTTTTTATGCATGGGTGTACAAATTTTTTTATACACAGAGAGTAGTAATTATCCTAGCATGTATATTTTGTTTTGCACCGAGAATGATAATTATTCAATCACATTTTGCATGTTAATGTTATACTGCAGTTATTGAAGCGTTATGCATGTTTTTGAAGTTTATTTTGCATGTTTTATTTCGTAGAGAGGTGCTTAATTTTTTTATGCATTTGTGCACAAATTGTTTTACACACAGAGTAGTAATTATCCCAGCATGTATATCTTGTTTTGCACTGAGAATGATAATTATTCAATCATGTGTTCCATGTTAATCTATTGAAAGTTAATGTATGTTTCTGAAGTTTGCTTTGCATGGTGTATTCTGCAGAGATAATGATTAATCAGATGTATGCATGTTTAATAGGTGCTTAATTTTTTTTATAGACAGAGAGTAACAACTATCCTAGCATATATATTTTGTTTTGCACTGAGAATGATATGGATTTTTTGAGTTTTGATTCTTAACCGATATGAAGTTACCTTGGGTCAATTATTAATCTCTTAAATTTAGATTTTGTAATGTAAAACTGGCGGACCAGCTGGTCTCCGTAGGCGGCTAGTATATATATATATATATTTGAAAAAAAGATCAAATTAGCGTTTGCTTGGATTTTTTAGCTCTTTTTTAGGTTACTTTTTAAATTTTTTTAATTGGAAAAATAAACCCTAATCCTTTTATCGGTACTTGTTGAGAAATAGTTAATAATTTCATCTATTTTTTCTCAAGCATTTAAGCTGAAAGTTTCAATAGTTGATGGTCTTAACCCATAGTAGAAGATTTTTTCGTCGGAGTTCGAATCAGCGCTTGAAAGGCAGAAATGAAATCTTGATTGCCCAACACTGGTTGAGGCCGAAATTTACTTTTCACTTCACATTAAGAATGGAAAAATTGATTTCGATCTTCTTTCTGGTGTTGTTTTTGAGTACATGCATTTTTTCTTTCTTTCCTCTATTTTATTTCAATAAAATGTCCATGGTAGGAGAACCGAAAGGAATATATTTCATTGAAGCTCAACAGGCGACATACATGACGGCTCAGAGGGGTTTAAGTGGGCGCTTACATAGCTTATTTTAAAATTATGTCTATGGGCCGAAACATTCCTGGCTGAACGAAAGTGGTCGTTGAGAGGGGTGACCGCTTAGTATTACCACACTCTTGTATAATACAAATACTTTAGTTTTTCCCAATATTACCACCGACAAGTGATCGAATCAGTCGACGGAAGTAACAAATCATACTAGTTTTCATTAGCCGACCGACCAAAAGCAGTCGACAAAATGCGAAATCTGATTCACTTGTCTTTTACCTGTTTTTCTGTTAAATGTGGTGCGAACTACAGGCTCAATGGATGACAAATGGAATAGATGTTGGTCATTCTGTTAACACTAGAAAGGCGACGTTTTCCGTACACCTAGAAAGACTTTAGAGCGGTCATTTTGACTACTTATATCTCTTTTAATTACCAAAACCAACAATTTTTTCTAGATTTCTTTGCTAAAACCTGTTTTTAGTACATTTTGCTTTTAAATTTTACATTTTCTTATTATTAATTTCCAGCTTATCACTTTTTCTTTATTTTATAATATGTTTTTAATGTTCAAGAAAATAAAATGTGTATGTAATATATTATTAATAAAATACAAAATAAAGCACACTATGCAAAGGAAATTGCTTTGAACTACACAAAATATTTTGAATCTATATTACATATGACAAACACCTTTAAAAATATTAACCTTATTGTTAGATTGCAAAAATTGCATCTTTATCATTTTTCGGCTTTCTCAACATTTTTAAATCTTTGCCACAAAAATTTCGTTAGCATTGCGTGGCAACTCGGACAACTTTTGTAATTCAAACGGGTATTTTTGGCAGTTTTACTTAAAATCTAAATTTTTCTTAATTATTTACTTGGTAATTAACTTAATTATTAATTGTCTTGACTTTTGTTGTTGTTTAATTCAATTTCTTAACTTTATTAATTTTTATTCAAATTATTTCAATGGGACTATTTCCCCGACATCTTGTTCCGCGGAGGTATTTCGGTGTGAACAGGAGATAGCGTTTCTCTGGAAGCGGTTTTCTTTGTTCCTTTTTGAACTGTGATTCAAGTGACACAGACGTTTGTGCCGGCAGCTGTAGGCCCGAGGGCCTTTAACGGCTCTAGGGACCTGTTCCCACCTGTCCTTAACGAAAATTTTTCCGTTAAAAACTCTACTTGAAGTATGCTTTAAGCTGTTACCATTTTTATTATTATCAGATGTAGCTGATAGAAAGACAAGTTCTACGTAAGAACGATGACAAGATGTTCAATGATTTTTGAGCGTGTGTGCTTCTGTGATTTCTAAAACTGTATGGAAACAAAGAAATGCCGAAATGAAGTGCAGTAACCGATTCGTTAAATTGCTTCACTGAACAGCTATGAGAATTTTTCTACAATTTCAAAAGTCAACGGTTGTGTATTGACGTCAGCCAGCTACATCCATCATGTGTTTTACTTCCATATGTTGATATGTGAATTCCGTTTTTCTGCATTCTAAGTACGAGTTTAACTCTTTTTAAGATTTCACTTCTTCAACGTCCTGTCGTGGAGTGAATCTAAAATCTATGACATCGTTTATTTTTGCTACAACAGTGTGAAGTAAACGAGTGCATCTAATTACAGCTATTATCTGCAAATTCTGCTCAGTGTGTCACACAGTAACACATTTTTCCGTTTTATTTCATCTATGAACTCCGTTCGGGGATTGAAGATGTTTTGATGTTGTAATAATCGTCATGGTGGGTGTATGAGTCTGCAGAGATTTCTTCTTTTTATTATTTTTATTTGTGGTAGCTACTGCATTTTTGTCTGTTTAATGTGTATTCTATTTTTGTGCATCTAAATAATAATCACATAATTTTTTTAGTGCCAAATAAAAATATATCTATTTAAAATTGGTAAAATAAAAAATATTTAAAGTCAAAACTAATTGAATTTGTCTCATTTACAACGCAGTACTTATTATGAGTTTTCAGGTTTATTTTTAGTAGCCCAACATGCAGATACCTCAAAGGTAGGTTTGGAATATAAGGGTAAAATATAAATTGTATTTTATTGTGTAATTTAAAAATAAAAAAACTATACGATCACCAGTGGAACCCATCCAATAATATGGTGCCTATTAATAGGTACAGATCTAATATAATGGTGCCGTCGACAAAAAAAAATGTATTTAAATAAATGCTGGGTTGAGAATCTTGGGTTAGATGAAAAATTTAATTTTTACTGCCAATTAATTTAAATTTAAAATTGATGCACATAACGGTAAGCGTAAAATTTCACATTTTGCTCAGTGCTCCAGTCTCCTTCAGGGAAAATGCATTGTTTTTGTGAAAATGATTTAATAGTATTATAAATTTCAATTTGTGTATTTCAGTATTTTTGCATAACATATTTACATATATCAAATTTTTGGGTATTTTATAACTGATATAATTTTCATAACTGACAGTAGATTTGAATGTATACAATGGCCCAAAGTCTTATCTCTTCTCTCACACCTTTCAAAGGTGGTAACGAAAAGTTTGACTTCTTTATTAAACAATTTAATGATATTGCGCGTCTGGAAAGATGGCCTGAATCAAAAAAGATTCTCCTTCTAAAACTTAACTTAAAAGAACAAGCCCTAAAATTCTTAGTGAGCAACCCCAAAATTGAGGAGATAGATGATTTTAATTCTTTAGTTAAAAAACTCAAAGAAAAATTTTGCAAAAAACCTAATTTTGAAGAAGCTCAAAGACAATTGAACAATTTAAAACAAACTGTCAGCCAATCTATTTCAGATTTGGCAGAGCTAGTGAGTTCTATTACTGATAAATTCTCCAATCCAAATAACAGTGAAGGGGAGAATGTTGTTTCTCTCACAGAAAAATTAAAGCTGTCAAAATTTATTGAGGCATTGAGACCAGATATCAGGGTGGAAGTTAAAAAATTAGGTCCCAAAACTTTCAAATCTGCTGTGGCAATAGCTAAAAATATTGATAATGCTTTAAGTGAAGATACCGGAGAAATAAATGTAAAAGATTCTGGTATAAACCAGATTTTATCACAACAATTGAGTACGAATAAACAAATACTTGAATTATCCGAAAAAGTAAATGCAATATCTTCTCAACATTTATGTGTGAATAGTTTGACAGAGGCAGCAGCAACAACCTCCAATAATATTCAAAGTAACCTACAATCTCCATGTCAAATTTGTGGCAAGTTAAACCACAAAGCCAATAATTGTTTTCATTTTACCCGTGGCAATTACTACAGGGGTAATGGTAGGCCAAACTACAACAGAACTTTTCGTGCAAATAACTTTCATCCTTATCGCTCTCGAACAAACCATAGGAATAATTCTGGAAGAGGTTGCAGAGGTAATTTTATATTTGTTTCTATTAGAGGTTTCAGAAACAATTTAAACTTTTAGAAGATTCTTGCAAACCACAAAAAAAGAATTCTCTTTGGCAGGAGTCTTTAATACAAAGAGTTATGATTTTGAAGACAAAAAAGTGTTACAATGTTACAAAGAAAAAACAGGACAAAAGTGTAGAAAGGCATGATGGTGAGAAATCTAAGGATAAAAATGTAATCAAAAAGCAAAATTCTCAAACTAAAAAATAAAAAAAATAAAAATTCAGCTAAACAGTGAAATCAAAATAAAAAAAATGTAGTAGTTAACACAGAAACTAAAGTATTAATGTCATGTACTAACAATAGCAACAATCTTCCAATTGTAAATATAAAAATTTGTGGTTTTCAGTTAAAATGTCTTATTGATTCAGGCGCTAATGCAAGTTTAATTCAACCACATATTGTTGATCAAATGAAAAATAAAATTAAAGTTGAGTATATTTCAAGAATGGTCAGAATCAAAACAATAGATAACACAGTTGTTCCATACATGTCAGCAATTAACTTAAAATTCAAAATTGTAAATAAATGGTTTTCCAATCACTTTTTGGTCACACTTAACTCTTGGAATGCTCAGTATCATGCTATTCTTGGATATGATTTTCTGCAAAGAAACAAAGTTGTCATAGACACAGTAAACAAACAACTTTTTGTTGTTAATCAAAAATTTGATTTTGAGGAAAATTCTCCTACCAATGTTTACACTGAAGTACTGATTGTGACATTTCTGTAAATAACAATAACAAAAAAGAAAAATTTCAGCAAATCAACAACAATTTTGTTGAGAAAGTTAATATCAGCGAGCAAACTTTTCATGCGCTTAATGTCAAAATAGACAACAATATTACAGTACAACATTTTTCAACAGAAATCATAAATTTAAAAGTTCCTAAAAACATTTCAAAAACCAAAGATTTAATTTTTATTCCAAAGAAAAATAAATTCGGTTATGTAATCAATGAATCTTTAAATGTTCCAACTAATGCTAATCTTTTTCACACCATAATTGAAAATAACACAAATAAAGTCATTCATGTTAGAAAGAATACAATTATGGGCAAATTGTCAACATTTGATGTCAAGGACATCATCTCTCCTTCTGAATCTGAAATTTATCAAATTAATAACTTAAACTTAAATGAAATTCATAAAATGCGCAGAGATGAGTTACTCAAATCTGATTTTAAACTTGATCATCTTAATGAGAAAGACAAAAAAGACATGCAAGATTTACTTCTTAAAAATTATAAGGTATTTTCAAAATCATACAAAACTCTTGGTGGAACTTCAGCAGTAATTCCAGAATTTTCCCTTTTGCATAATTTTCCTTTACAAACAAAACCTTATTCTATTCCATTAATGGCTAAAAAGTATGCACAGCAGGAAATTAACAATCTTTTAGAGGCAGGTATCATTGAACCATATTCTTCCAGTTCTTGTTTTCCTGTAATTTTCATTAAGGAAAATCAAAATCCTAGTGATAGTCATGGTGAACCTAAATTCAGAATGGTTGTTGATTATAGACTTCTTAATAGCATAACGGAAACATTTAAAATCTGTCTTCCAAAAATTTCTGAAATCATTAAAAATATTGCAGGTAGAAAAATTTATTGTGTTTTGGATTTGAAGTCAGCATTCTTTCAAATAAAACTAAGAGATGAGGATAAGAGGAAACTTGCTTTTTATACAGAAATGTGTAATTTTCAACCGACCAGACTTCCTTTTGGCTCTAAAAACAGTACATCATATTTTCACACACTAATTTCAAAATGTTTAAATGGTATCACAGGTAAAAATGTTCAATTTTTTCTCGATGACATTATTATTGCAGCTGATTCCTTGTGTGAACCTAAAGTAACTTTACAGCAAATATTTGATAGACTCATAAAATTTAATCTAACTCTTGATCCAGCAAAATTGCAGTTGTGCAAATCAGTAATTACATATCTAGGTTTTCATTTAAATTCTAATGGTGTTTCTCCATCAGAACAGAATGTAACAAAGTTACAAATTTTCCTAGGCCAAAAAATTTAAAACAGGTACAAATGTTTTTGGGTATGCTAAATTATTTTAGAGGTTTGATTTATGACTATGCATGTATTGTTGAACCGTTGGTAAAGTTAACTAAGAAAAATACTCCATTTGTTTGGTCAGTTGAATGTGAAAATGCTTTTAACACTGTGCAGGAAATCATTATCAAAAAACCTACGTTAATAAATTTTGATCCAAATTTGCCTATTTCATTAATTACTGATGCTAGTA
>BGPR01043789.1:0-12829 GCA_013235015.1 Araneus ventricosus | reverse complement strand
AATCTCTTCACTATGATTTAAGAGTTGATCGGTGAAGTATTCCATGGTTGTCGTAGAATTAATTTTAGAGGAATTTTAGAAAAATACCATAGCTCAAACATTCTGCTCTTTCTTTTAAAAATGGGAAGAGTTAAAATTATCTTTAATTAATGAATAATGCTGATAAAAGCACTTAGGCTTCGGAAGACGATACAATTGAATTTTATTATGTCAAAATGCTTTATGAGGAAAAACGATTTTTCAGCTGAAATTAAAGGGCCCAGTTTAAATTGTCAGAAATCATCAAAGCTATCTAATATTTTAGTTTATGCATGAGGAAAAGGAAAAAAACTAAACAGATTTTGGCTGGTGAAAATCATTGCACATTATTTCATTTTGCATGATGAACTAATCTATATATAGTTTGAATAATATAATTTTAAATAAGTTTAAAAATTCGTTGGTGAATTTAAATTTATTTCGTGAACTTCTATCATAATATAAAATATTTTAAATATAACTACGATCTTCAGTTTTGAGAATAGATTTCAAGGTTAATATACGAAATGGTTCCCATTCTGTGATTTCCGCTTTACGTGGGTGCGAAATAATAGAAATAGGAGACGAGGATATGCGAAGTAAAAGAAGGATTTAAAAGACGAAAAATTGGTTTCCCAGTCCGAAAGAAGTCTACTATATAATCTAAAACAGAAATGAAATGCAACTATATCAAATAAAGCTAAAAAACATGAGTAACTGCAGATAAGTGAATGTTATGTACTTTCAAAGTTGAAAAGAAAGGGTCATAATTCAGCCAAAAGGGTTAGAAAAAGTTTGAGACAGAATATTTAGGTCATGCTTGAAGCCAGACGAGGATTTTGTGGGATGGAACTCATAATTCCAAATCGTCACAAAATGACGAGGGCGACGACTAATACGGGAACCTACCCTCCGAAATTCCACGCAACATCAAAGTGAGATCGTTTTTTCTACGACAGCGGAATCAGCAGACATTCGGCCCACATATATACTGGGATAGTACTGGTACTCGCAAACCTCTAATATCGAAGCCGGCAATCTACCATTACAACACAACGAACCCCAGTAAATACTGAAAGTCTAATTAAAAGTAGTAAGGAAAGTTAGGTAATAAATGCTAATGAACTGAGAAACGTTATCAATGTCAGGAGTAGAGCAGATGGCATAAAATTGTTTATTACGTTAGTGATTACGTTGCGATGTATTTTAGCACAGCATGAATAATAGTGGAGCCTTCTTTATCAAAAATAATATGTTTATTGGACGTCTTCCACAGCACAAACAGGTGAAACAAACGCATACACTTACATCACAAACATTACATCACTGACTGACATCGAATTCTATGTTAAATCGTCATTATTCTTCTCCGTTGCTAGGTAACGTTAACAAAAGACAAATATATCATTGCCACTTTATTTCTATAACCTTCGGAAAAGAATTAATGCCAAACGATTTTTAATTAATTTCTTTTACAGCCAAACGATATTTTTAAATTAATTTCTTTTATAACCAAACTATTTTTTATCTAATTAATTTCTTTTCTTTAAATATTTTAATAATTCTACAAATATATATTTTTTTATTCGTTACGAATATTACAACGTTAATGACCTCTCTAGTTGACATGAATTCAGAATCATCAATTTTTGCTTATTTCTCCACTGGAACACGATCCAATATTTGATATTGTTAGAAAAAAGAATTCCTTTTTTACAATCGTAATAAACGTCATTCGATAAAAAGATATCGAAAATTGATTTTTTAAACTAGTTAGCAAAGACATATGAGAGCAGATCCGAAGTGACTTTTCTTTGAAGTCAGTCGTATTCGTGAATTTCTAATATATGATGATTTCTCTTGGTAACCCTTGGATGTAAATAAGGATCTGGTTTTTCATCTTGAAGCTGCAAGTAACCTTTTGTAACTACTTTTTGTACCTAACACTACTTATTGTAAGTAACATAACTCATGATAATAACACCAGTTTCTATGATCTTAATGAATTTGATAATTGCAATCAAACATGCTTTGCTTATAATATTTTTTTTTGTTTTGATCACTTAAAAGCTTGAAAGAGTGTTTATCTTCTATTATGGCACGCATATAATCGCTTCAAAACTTCATAGCTATGATTGCAGCCATTTAGCTCTTTTTGTACATTTCTTATATTAATTTGAAATAAAACATACTGAAAGAGAGGAATGAAAGATTCTTAAAAATTTTAAAATCAATGGATTTCAAAAATAAATTAATCGATCTTTATATTCTCTTTAGAATTAAGTGCGATATTAAATGGATTTTTTTACCTTTACTAAAATGTTTCCTCACTGAGAGTAGTATATATATATATATAACATTTATGGTTACAATAATCTTTCACAAGGCATAGTCTTATAATAGGTATATTTTATTTTGATATTCTCTTTAGTTTGTCCAGTGTTACAAATTTTTGCACCTTTGCTTATGGAAAGCGTTTGATATTCAAATTATACTATGATGGTTATAACAAGAAAGTTATAATGAAAATTATTCATTCTGGAATTCTTCATTATTCTCTTTAGTGCATTAGCCTTAATGCCTTAATTTTATAGCACTTTGATTTTTAAAAAAAAACAGCATTTTTACGATGTCATGATATTCCAAAAGAAATTTATCTGGTATAGAAACTAGTTTTGGTGCGTTGGTTTGAGATTTTCCGCTCTGATGCTTTTTAAAAATAATTTGATGGGTGTGCACAATAGGGCATCTAGATATAGAATCAACGTTTGTATCCAAAAGAAAAAAAGATAGTATATTATAGCCTGTTATTTGCTTCATGAAATTTCAGTCTTTTTTACTTTCTCGTATACAATGAGGAAGTAGTGCTTCAATTGCCAAAGCTTTTAACCTCTAGATTTTGACAAATCTTGACGTTTGAACCCTCTCTCAGCCCAGAAAAACGATTTTTGTCTGCTTGTCAGAATGTCTGGCGATAACTCAAAACTGAAAGAGTCTATACGGATAAAATTTGGCATGCGTGCTTTACGCTAAAGTCTCAGTTTGGTATCAAATTTGGTACGAAATCCATCAACTGTGTCGGTTTCTCTATTCGTGCGTATGTAAAAGCGATAACTCAAGGAAGCTATATGATATTTGGAACGTGATCTGGTCATTAAAATTGAAGATCTATATCAAAATATTTTTTAAATCTGTCAACTGGTAGACTGCCTGTGTGTATTCAAACAAGGTAACTCCAAATCATAAAAATCTAGATAAATGAAGTTTGTTAAGTGTTCTTTGAACCAATACAGATCTTCATAAAATTAAGATACACACTCAATTCGTTTTACTACAATGCGAAGCTGAAAAACAAAACGCGTCATCTTTTGAACGAATACGTATAAGTCAAGGGGCGAACATTTCTGATGGTAATAAATGCACTTGATTAATATAGATCAGGTATTACAATTTTTGGGCAATAAACTCTATTTTATATTTTTAAAAATTATTTTTTAAAACTTCCCAAACCCATTCAAAATGAAAAAGGTAGGTATAAAATGCGCTAACTTCCAATATACTGTTTAGAACTTTCCAAACACCAACAGCACGCCTGCTGCAAAATCAGCAATACCCACCCAATCGCTGAGCAGGTAAATTCAAACTCTGACCAGGAACTTTCGGGTCAGAATAACTGCTTGACATCCCTGGAAGTTGTGCCTAGTGATTAATTGCAGTCATCACGCTCAGTTTGAAACCAGACTCGACGCGAACAGGAATGCGAGAGAGGGTGATAGATTCATGCATTAAGTGCGGACATGGACGCCACCGCTTAGACAATCGGGTAGTTCCAGAATGACAATGGGTTGCTTGGTTTCCTCCGCTGATGTGCATACTGGCCTTTCACGGTACACGGGAGGGAGCTTCGCACTTAGAGGATTGCCCAAATAGATTGAGTAGAGATGGACCCCTAAGGTTGATACATGCTGCAGTTAAGTAGAGAGGTACTGGGAATCCAGCTAATAGAATGGCACTCGATAATATATCAGGAGATAGCTGTACGCTCTGGCTTAATTAGGTATTTAATGCTGAATGGTTCAGATTGGTGGTGTGCGACTGTCAATTAGATGCCAAGATATTCTGGATGGATATTTAATTAATGGATATTCGACAAACATATGTTGTCACATCAAAATATTTTATTTATTAAGTTTCGAAATAGGTGGAACTATGTTATGATTGTTCAAGATAGAAAAGAACTATCATTTTAAAATTTTAACTGAAAGTTTCAACTATGTCTTTCCTTCTGTGAAGAGGAGGTTCAAGATATTACTATAAACCAAGCGAGTGAAAGTTTTTATATTATAATTAAACAAAAATTCAATTTCAATTTAGGATTTTGAGAAAAAAGGTATAAAATATTTGAGTCATCTGAACTAAGAATTTTCTTTTCACTTACTTATTTATAAGAGAGCACACTACAGAGATGACTCCATTTATTGAGTGCATGACCAAAAACATACAAAGAACACAAGCCACAAAGAGAATTAAAACAGAAAGAAAAAGGTAACTGCAGAGAACACAACAGTTCAAATCTCAAAACCACATTAATTATAAAAATGTAAATACATAAATGCGTTAAAACGAAAACACTTATGAAAACTGCAAAATTAAATAAACTCATATATATTCTTACGACGATAATTACAGACGTTCCCTAATTTGAATAACTTTTCTTAAAAAATACTCCATTTATCCATTGTCTGAGAGTTACCACTGTTTAAAAGAAATCAATATATTTCAATACAGGGATATAACAAAATTCACCTCCACTTTAAAAAATTTAAAATCTAAAATATTCCTATAGAAGGATCGGAATGTTTTAGCATCCTTCTCTGTCGTTTCTCAAATATTAAAGTCAACATTATCTTGAGTACAGAAGTTTCTGTTATCTATACATTTCATTACAAAAAGTTTATAGCATCACAAGATATTATATTGATATCGCAAGAAGTAATATTTCTCAATAGTTGTTTGAAATATTTTGAAATTGAGTCTTTTTATAATTTCATCTGAACACTTGAACTAAATATTTATCAAATAAAGAAGCTGGACTAGGTTGTGTTCTCCGTCATCCAGCATTGTCTTCATTGAAAAGAGAGCAGTTTTCGATACATTGACCCATGACAGCATTCACAAATAAGATCAGCTCTTCATTATAATCAGTAACAACATTTTTATAAATTGGTTAAAATTCAGCAATTTTATACAACAGTTACTTTGGAACTATTTTATGCATATAATTCCCTAATACGTGTCAAATGTCAATTTATATTATAATAATGGTTTAGTTGTGCAATTTGAAAGCCTTATAAGTAATCATCCATGATAAATGGGTTATGAACATCCGAATTTCCCACGGCATTTGCTACTGCGCACGAATTAATGGATATTTCATTTCTGCTCCGTATATTTCAA
The DNA here is from genome assembly GCA_013235015.1 of Araneus ventricosus. Lineage (NCBI taxonomy): Eukaryota > Metazoa > Arthropoda > Arachnida > Araneae > Araneidae > Araneus > Araneus ventricosus. The sequence continues at coordinate 7,354 of BGPR01043789.1, read as the reverse complement.
GCACCAATGCTCTAAGCAAACCATACTCGCATTTCCTGTTTCCTCTCGTAGCTTCTATTAAGAAATTTGTCCTTAAAACTGCAGTTAATTGTCTTGAGAACAACTTTGTTGCTATTTGTTTTAATGTGTACCTTACAAATGGTATAAAAGGCAATAATGACGTATTCACGCCAGAAACGTAGCATAATGAATTCAGAAAAATATAAAAAAATAGAACAATACAAATCGCTGCCTTCGGAAGAATTTTGAAAATTTTGTAAGGTAATTAAAGTCTAATAATTAATATTAGGGTGCTATGAGGGCCATTAAAATATCAACACTGGTTGGTCCAATTCTTGCAATTTCTCGCTTTGCCTGATGTTGTTTGAATGTCATGCGCAGAATCTATCTGCTTGCTTCCTTTATTCTCAAAGTGAGCCTTGAGCCTTCTAGGTGCAAATAATAAGGTATGGACCTCAAAAATGGAAAAACTACCTAATTAGCTAAAAATATCAAAAATAGTCAAATTTGCTGGAATGTTTCATGAGATTTTATGAATTCATTGTTTTCCTTTCTTCCCTTTCAATATATTCATCTATCTTCTTACCTGGAATCGAAAATTCAGCGCACGGTGAGAAATCACTGATGGTCTGTAACAGATATTTTCAACTGCCGTATTTGTTGGTCTCGTTATACTGACTTCTCTTTACTCTTCCATATTTATAACGACCTCGCCAAAGCTGCTGGCATCAGAAAAGGATCCAAAGACCATTAAAAAGCGCTTAGTGGCAACCATCGCGAATCAAGTGGAACCTGAATATTTCAGAAAGAGAGTCGGCTTAATGCGGTCTGACAGCAGGATATTTGGAGTGGTTGCTATTATTTCGACGAAATGGATCTGTTACATTATCGAGGAACTTAATAAAAAGCTGAAAGAAATAGAGCAAATTGTAATTTATTGTTCCAAACTATACATGCTCAGAAGGTAAGTTCAATACAAAAAGCGGTGCTTGAAAATGGGAAATTTCTAAACGAGTTGAAAAATATGAATATAACAAAAGCTTTCTTGTTAAATGATCGCTTTATTATTAATTATAATATTTTCAATAATAATAATATTTTCACTTCAATGGCGTACTTTTCAAATTAAATAGGAAGGTACTGCATAAGAGCAATTCTTGGTAGCGGTTAAAAGATATATATTTCTTTATAAAATAACGTATTAAAAACAATTCGTGGAGTACAGCGTTTAGAGCAAAACTGAGAGCCATAAATCTGCTTGGATTATGTAGTAAATCTCTATTAACCGGCACTAAATTGACCGCCAATATCAAAACACCGACACTTTTGAAGATCTAAAATTAAATCTAAATATAAGCCAATGAGATAAAAAAAATCATTATCTATATGAACATGAATGCTCGAAGATAACGATTACATTTATACGAAGATATATGTGGAGACACTAAGAAATATAATGTATTATGTATCCCATTAATGTATTAATATTAATAGTTAAGTTACAATATTCTGCAATTTTTTGAAATATAAAATTACGTATAACTGCTTTGATATTAAATAATCTGTACGATTTTCGATATTATTTATTTAATTGTGGCCGATAGATAGAACAAACGTTACCAACGGACTTTGCACGATATAATTCCAACAACTGATACAACAAGACAGGAACATGTAAGTATAGAATGTAGTAAGTATAGAATAGTATGTAGAAATATATTCATTCGATTATCTAGAATTATCCTTTAACCGGAATCGACGGTGCAGCTGCCTGCAGAGCGATTCCACAGTATAAAGAGATAAGCCGATATTGGCTACTTTTTCGCGAAGCGTATTACACCGATGCATTTTAAATTCTACATTTATGTATTTGGTATCCTTTTGTTCAGTCTTTTGTTTCTTAGACAGCCTATGAATTACAGAAAGGCTCACATCAACCTTCTTGCTACCTGGGATTGATTTTAGCCTGCTTCAGTTGGCACGCCTTTGTTATTCTTCAGATAAATAATGCCGAGTACTCATCTAAAAATGGTTATCTCGAAATTACTCTGCGTTGCTTCTAGCTGCAGAAACTGCAGACATTTTTAAAGCCTGTTTTCTGCCCCAGGCCGAATGGTGCTAAACATAAGCAGTTCCTCTGATTTACTTATCATATTCTGATGCAACTCTGCACTTTACACACAGTGCGTAATTTGTATGAAAATTTACTGATTTTTGTCCTTGTAATTGCTATTTTTCTGAATTTTTGGAAACCAGGTTTACATGCGTATGAAACCTGCATATTTTTTGCAATTAACTTCAGCATACTGACAGGAAATATATGCCCCAGAAAATTAGTTCATTGGTACTTGTATTTCATGCTGTAACTTTGGTCTGAAGTCAAAAATTAAAATTAATATTAATAGAGTTTTGCGTTCCATCCTATAGTAAGGAATAAATTCATCGTTTCACATATCAGAAATGTAGCCAACTTCTATTATTTTCTCTGAAAAAACCTATCTCGAAAGTGTTAAATCCATTCTGTATTTAACATTTACAGAAGCATAAATCAAGATTTAATAAAAGTTATTTTGTAAAATTTTTCTCGAAGTGTTAAGCATTTTGATTAATCAGGTTCGATATTTACACAAAGTGGAGATTATGCCTAATATATAACTTTGAGCAATTCTTTATTTTACTCATCAAAATCCATTTACTTCCCTTTATTTAAAATTAAGCTGATAAACTTGATTAAACTATCCGAAACCTATTGACTAACGGTTGTTCGCAATCAAGGGAAACAAGAAAGTTCTGGAATTAATTTAAACCCAGTTTCATTCCTTAGGTAATAAGAAATTCGAGGATTTGATAGAACGGAAGTGTTCTTGTTTGCTGCCACATAAAAAAGTCAAAAGCGGCCGTTAATGCATTTATCTATCAGCTGAAAGAAACTACTTTCTTTTCCTCGTAAAATAGTACATTTAATTAACTTCGGTAAAATTAAACAGGATATTTGATTTAGAAGATTGAAAATTTCTTGAATTCATTAGCAAAAGTTTTTTTGTATCAATTGTTATATTTAAAACAACTAGTTTAAATGTTTTAAATTGTGAAAATCAGAACAAATCCGATAATTTTGAATAAAAGGTAAACACAGCTTTAAGATTTAACAGCAAGCGATATTTAATAATAGCTTAATGTTTTAATGTCCTTAATTTTCATGAGGTGAAACAAAGTATTTGAACATGAATTAATTCAGAAATATATTGATAATTACGAGAAAGATGTTTTGAATTTTTTATTTTCGCCATTTTCTTTCTATTTTTTTCAGTTTCTACCTTTCATTTCGTATGCAGGTAGAAATTTAAATTTTTCGAATTTTCTCGCCCATCTTTCAAACTTAACTTACAGAACAGAACACCACCTTGTGTCTAGAATCATGCAACGAGATCCCTAATTAGTTGGATGGGCAAGGAGTGGTAAAAGCAAACGTTATAAGGGATTTGAAATGGCTTAAAGGAGTTTCATAAACTGCAAGTCAGGGCCTATTTTACTGTTGCCTTATAGGTTGAGCGTTATGTTGAAAAGACACAGATGGCTATTCAAGGTTAATAACGGCCGATAGCAATATTACTTCTCCGAAACTTTCAAGAAACTAATAGGAGTTCTCCATGACAATTCATATGAAAAGACCAACTGATTGTGGGATAGTGAAAGGGTCTTTGACGATGAATGTCTTGGAGAAATCTGAAGTTATGAGCATGGACTAATTCAGTGCCCCCAGCTGGACCAGTGTCTCGTTATATATATCATCCGTCCTCAATAAGAGAGAGCCATTATTTACCATATATTGCTTATTCCCTATTCGACTAAGCCCAACGAGGATTGTTAGGTAGAAACTGAAGAAGTCTAGAAATATACACTGGCATACAAAAGTTAAGGAACATTTCGTAAAATGCGAGAAATTTGCATTTAATACGAAAACTGTGTTTCGAAATCAGTTCTGGAGAATCGTGTGATATTCAATAGAGTATCATATACATATTACAGTGAAGATTCGGTCACGAGGGCAATTAGGGGGACCACCAGAAAGGGATGAATGCGAAAATGGAGTTTCACCCATCCTGTTTCACAAAAAGCTGATAACGATACGTAACTTGTATCAATGGTTATGGTTTATTGTGCATAATATTTACATGCTTTTTCGTAAGCATAGCAGAAATATTCGGGAAGATATAAATGTTTCTTTAAAAAATCCCAAATTTTTCCGCATGTGTTTTGCTTATAACATGCAGAGTTTCATTAAAATTATTCGAAATTTGCAGACCACTTAACAATATGTTACAGAAATATTGTATTAGACTTTGAAGTAAATACGTTGAATATTACAGGAAATATGAGTATTTGTACTAAATAATTTTTTACTGCGCATGTGCGAGACGCAGCGGAATTTTTCTTTCATAATTTCAAAGCCAGATATATTGAGCAACTTTAAAAAAATTCCAGTTGAATCCCATTAAAATTCAGAAAGCTGTCGGCATTTCTGTGATGTGAATTTCAATTTCTCTTTAAAAGAAGCTAAATGATGAGGGTTCTTGTACAAACTGATAATTTTTAAATTTGAATCTTCGAACATTTTCGCATTCATCCCTTTCTGGTGGTCCCCCTATTTGCCCTGGTGACCGAATCTTCACTGTAATATGTATATGATACTCTACTGAATGTCACACGATTCTGCAGAACTGATTTCGAAACACAGTTTTCGTATAAGTACAGTTGCAAATGTCTCGCATTTTACGAAATGTTCCTTAACTTTTGTATGCCAGTGTATTTATTTGGCGATAAAACGGTGAACAGTTTCAAGCAGAAATATATACGAAAATAAATTTTCAAACACTTTGGAACATTGGTGCTAAACTGGCAAAAACCTGTGTTTACGTACGTAATTAAAAATGAATTAAGTTTTAACTGATTTTGACTGGATACATGCGAGTAATTTTCGTAATGTATAAATGATTGATTAGGATCATTATAATCAGTCAGTTAAGGACGACAGTGTTATAGTAGACGTTCCTAGTTGGTAATTATGTTGGATGATAATCAATCTTGTCCATCGGAATGCTGAAGCACTGTGGCTGAGAATAATTTGCAGTTCAGCAAATGAACAGTTCTAGTCTCTCGATTCCAGAAACTAGAATTCTACAGTAAAGAGATATAGTTTTAAAATGTTAAAATTATAAATTCTGTGTTATATAAAAATCGTTTTCGTATAACCTTTTCCTTGATCTATCCGTATGCATTTTAATAATGATAGCTATAAAATTAGCCTGTGATAAAAAGTATAAAATATATGAAAATTCAATGAATTATTTAATTATTAATAAATATTATGATCTTTCATGGATATTTTTAATCTAACCGAAACCCCAAGTATCAGTCTCTTTCACGCTATGTATTGTTTGATACTAGAAGAATAAAACGTGTCATTAAAAGAAGTTGCGGAGAGAATGAAATTAATTAAGCTTTTTAAAAGGCACATATTCATAATTCGGTTTCACAAATTTATAGAAAATGCTAACGAATTCAATTTTAAACCTACAATTAACTGACGCACAATGAAATGGGATAAAAAAAGGAGATATAATAGCAAAACTAAAAATAGAAGAAACACATTATATCATTTTTGATCATGAATATCGGTTTGCTGTTCTATATTTATATTTCTTTTAATACCCATTAGTAAATATTACGTGTTAGTAAAATAATTTAGAATTTTCTTCTTCGCTGTATTCTTTAAAAAGTCACTCCAAAGATTAAAGAAAAATTTTAATATCGTTTCTAATTTTTATGGGACCTCTTCTAAGTGATGACAAAATATGCTTGATGTGAATAACAAAAAGAAATATATTCAGAATTTTTCGAGTAACTTGTAATTTGAATTCTTACCCCGTTCCACTTAACAAAATATAAAAAGATTTTTTTCTCTTCTATCTCAAACTTTAAACACTAACAAAATTACTACCAATGACAGCTTGGAAAATTTCGGAATTAAGCGCTTACTCATATATTTCTAGGCACTAGGCAACTGTTTTTCGCAATTTTATCCTCAAACTGAGTATAATATTCGAAATAACGAATCAGAATTGAAGTAGCAATTTTCCGGAAGATCCATCATAAATAGGATATAGTCAATGCTAATTCATTTATTCATCAAATATCTTCCCGACAACACTGTCTGAAATTCAACAAGGAGACTTTTTATTGTTTCTCAATGGACTTTTAAAATGTGAAATATTCATTAAGAATAGCTCAAAACTCTGCAAATGAAACGGTCGGAAATGGAGACGGTTCTCACTTATGTTACGCTTATGAATTAATTTTTAATTGTCAATTTTTAATTAACCGTCAATTAAATTTTACTTGTTAATTAAATAATTTTTAAATGTCAATTATAGTTTAATCTAATTTATTTGTCAATTAAATTTTAATTTAATTTAATTGTTAATTTAATTTTTTAATTTATTGCGCATCTTGCAGGAAGAAACAGCGCAAGTCTTCTCCCCTCAACTTTATCGCATACTTAGGGTTGCTATAATTGCCAACCATTGATACGGGATGTTTAAGAGAGAAATAAATACAACATAAAAAATGTTGGTTGGTAATGGTTTATTTTACTCTGATAAAAAAATCAATAAAGTTTAAGCAATCTAATAAAATGAACACGTAGAGGAATAAAAAAGATACAAGGCTAATCCTTTTGAGTTCAGTCATATTTTGAAGTTGATTTTACTTTCTTAACTATATCATTTTACACTGTCAGATAATTATGAAATTGGGTTTCAAGTCATTTTATAATTATAATAACAAATAAAAATCCCTTCAATTCTCTCCAATTGCCTTAAAACAGGACAGAAACGGGATAAACAGTAATACGGTACTGAATAGTAAAATACGGGACATATCGCAACTCTACTTATAGTGCCGCAATACGGCGCTTTTGGTGTTTAGTTGCGCAGTATAATAAAGAAATTAGAATATGCATTTCGGAGCGCTTCGCAAATGCGTACATCGTCAATAGTTTGACTTAAAAATTGATACAGATTTACGATTTGGGCGTGAAAATCATATCTTTTATTTCATATACCTAACTCGTTGCGTTTCTCATCGTGTACATACGAACATATAGACGGACGGTTAATCTCTTGAAGGACTTTTTTTTGAAAATTTGACACTAGATCAAGAATTTTGAACTCAATCCATATGCAAAATTTCGTTCATCTACATTATTGAATTTTTCAATTATCGTGTTCACATTCACATTGGCCAGGAGGCATACAGACAGAATTTCCGCTGACTGATTTCGTCCAATGTTTCG
>BGPR01043788.1:0-12830 GCA_013235015.1 Araneus ventricosus | reverse complement strand
TTTCTAAGACCGTGGTAAGTATGCTTACCACCAAATTCATCAATTTTAAGTGCATTTTCATAGATCTCATTTTACATTTACTTTAACCCGTTCTAAGACAGTGGTAAGTATGCTTACCACCAAATTCATCAATTTTTAAGGTTGGCGTGAGTTTTTGCAAACTTTTCGACGAAACAAAACCTAAATGTTCTAGTTTCTTATCTCGAACCTAATCGGTGTCTTGACTTGATAATTTCAATCCCAAAGTTATTTTATTTTACCACGACTAGAAAAATATGACCCTTTAAAGGGTTAAACAAACAAGTCAATGTCTGGAAAAACAAATACTCTGAAAACGATTTTCCTTTCCGTTTGGAAATCCCTTTCCAAAGTTACCATTTGCATTATTTTTAGTTTAGTAGCTTTATAAACGATCCTCACAATGCTTTCATTTCAGAAATGTAATATATTTTTGACTATTCTTACTTGAAATGACTCCTTTGACCTTTCTAGTTAAGCTTTCGAAGAGTTGTGATATATATCTCCAGGGATTTGTTTTCGTTTCTTGTCTGGATTTCTTCACAATGAAATATTAGAAGAGAATTTTTCAACTAGACACAAACAAGATCGTATTCCTAGCTCGTCTCATAGTGTTATATTACACTGAAGTCAAATCTATCTTATAAACATCCATACATTTGTTTTGTTTCCTTTGCTCTGTTTCTTTGGCTAGTCTTAAATCAAAACACACAGCAAGATAATAAAAGAAGCATATTTCAAATAAAAACTCTCTTTTTTTTTCTTTGTCGAAATAATATAGTACTAGGTTATGAAATTTATTTTTTGTATCGTATTACAATTCATCGTTATAAGCAATCAGCAATTTTTTTTAACGAACTTTATCTCTGCAATATATTATTTATGTTATATTATTTTATATCGAAGATGAAAAGTTTTGCAATTTTACTTAATTCCTTCACGTGCGTCTCATATCCTGAATGGTCAAAATATTAGAATCGATACTTATTCAAAGTTAGACTCGTTTTTGCAGCACATGTGCTGACGTTGTGAACCTGATTCACTGTTTTAAAAACTTTCCCCTCATCAGAAACACCAGTTGCACTCAGCTTGTACATGGGGAAAACAAGACATTGAAGTGACGTTGAACACGGCATGATTGTTGGTTCATTTCTAGTTATCACCGAAACCGCTAATCCATTTGGCTATTCTCACAGTGGCTCGAGTTTTCAAAGAACGGCAGCTTAGTCAAAAAAATTTGAACAAAAAGAGGAATATTGGTGGGACATAGCTCATGAACAAAAGAAGTGCCAAATGACTGACAAGCATTCCGTGCCGTCACAAAAGAGCTACAACGCAGCAAATTGCAGTGTAATGCATCTCATGATCATGGCAAAGCGTATCCGTGGTCTCTTTGGCCCTTTCGACCCTAATGGACATACACGTCCCGGAGATTAGACTTCATTCCCTATTGGTAAATAAACCCCACTTTTACATGGGTTTTTATGTTTTCAGGTTCTTAAGGAATTAGGGAATAAAATTATGAGTCAAGAAACTTGGAAACACTCCCAGATTGCAAATGGCGGACTTATGTTTTTGAGCACGCACATTACTCAAGTTTCAATTTGTCTATTATTTAAATTTTACGGTAAGTGCTAGTATATTTATGCCATACATAGTGTAAAATAGTTCTTATTATTCGTATTAAGAAACAATTTAGCGTTTTTAATACCATATTTGAGAAATTTTGAATAAATTCCTTTTCTGGGATATATTGTTCCAATCGTATTTAACAGTGGGGCAATATATCCCATCAGTGATCAAATTGCGACAAGATTAATGTTATGAAGCTGTAAAGTTGTTTCCCTGTTATGCTAATCTTATTGCAGGAAAGAGAGTTTTACAGATGTTTTATTGGAATAATCCCAGTCGATTATACGATTGGGATAAATAGTCCCAGTCGATTATAGGATTGGGGCATATTGTCCCAGGAGATTTCCAGGTAACGGGAAAGATGAAAAACTTTAAACTCATAGTATGCTTCTTTTAGGATGTCAATATTAAATTAAACTACTTTCCATAGTTAAATTTTAATCATGTAAAAGTCGGTCGAAAGGGTCAAGACAGAGATTGAAAGGGTAATACAAGATTTCCAATAAAACGGGAATTTTGTAATTACTTTTAAGGAATCATTCAAAAATTTTAATGTCATATAATGATAATAGTATTATTATTTAACATCACTTAACTTATTATTTAACATCATTAAAGTTGTCTTTATGATTATTTAACTGTTTAATAATTAAATTATGACTATGATTCATATATCATATGAATAAAAATATTTAATGCTTAAAAATTATTAATATTTTAATAAAAAATGTTATAAATTTTTAATTTAATTAAATATTAATGTTAAAATTTTTTTTAAAAAAGAGAGAACGGAGGCGGGATTGAACCCTGGGCAAAAGGGTAGCACGCTAGTACTATACTGACTATGCTATTCGCGCTTCAACAACGGTGGCAACTTACTGGTATGTAAGCAATGCCGAAAGTTTGAGGGCCATTATTTCCCAATTGGCTGTCCATTGAGCTTTAGGATTTTAATGGATGAACACCCTAAAGGTATACTATTAATATACCAAGTCTCATCCCGAACTGAATTTCCCAAATCGTACCCTTCCCTAGAATGAAAGGGTTTTAATAACCGGCGACTTGCAAAAGATGCTTTGATTTCGCTGCAAAACACAAATAAGGGGCTTTTGTGATTAAAGAATATTAGCATTGGACATTCGAGGAGTGGAAAAAGATTGTCCAATCTCACAGTCTAGGTTTGTAGGTGCTGATGGTAGGTTCCATGTGTTATTCATTTGAAGCGTGAAGTGGAAGGTCTGTTCATAACTCTGAAACACCATCATCCAATCTGAGAGAAATAATATTTCCCATTTTATTATCATGGGATAATATTCATCCTGAATGGTTCAGCAACCTGTAGAGTCCATGATAGAACAATATCTACTGTCATAAAAGCCAGAGGAGGTTCAGCACGATTAGTATTGCGTAGCTCTGTTTCCTAATAATTCTGTCACTCACAAGGAGAGGGCACGACTTGGGAAATTCAGTTCGTGATGAAACTTGGCATATTAGTAGCATACCATTAGGGTGTTCACCCATTAATCTAAAAAAGTGCAATGCCCAGTCAATTCGGAGGAAATGGCCCTCAAACTTTGGGCACAACTTATATACCAGTAACTTTACAGAAGCAATCAGTGCTCTGATAGCTTAGATGTCAGCGCACTCGATTACCATTCTCTAGGTCCGCAGTTCGGTCCTGGCTGCGTTTCTTTTCAATATTATCCCAAATTAAATTAAAAATTAAAAAAATAGTTTAAATTAAAACTTTAATTATTTTTGTGCAGAAAATAACTTTCTTGACACCTTTCATTTTCATGAATAAGTTCTTCATCACTCAAATTTTTCAGCCAGGATGGCCAAAGTATTTTGGAAAATTTCTTCACCCATCAACATTGCTTCATGAGAAATTGAAGCTGAAGATTCTGATGAAATTAAATTATTTTGAACCAGTAAACCTTGATAATAAATAACAGCATCTTTTAATCTAAACTTTGACACTTCACTGCATAGTGATTCTTGTGTGGTTCCATCTTCAACCTCTGACACACTAGCAGTATTATAATTCATAGACATTTTCACTTTAGAATATTTTAACTCTCTGTATTATGCTAATTTAATCAAAAAGCAATGCGAAACACTTCAAACTCCAAGGTGAATAACGTCGTTTGTTCAGGGCTTCTAAAGGAATAGAAGTAAAAGCACTGTCGAAGAATTTCATACCATAATGAGTAAAGCCATTTATCCATTGGCCCCTTTTCAATTATTGAAATTTTGGACCATCTGCCTACGCATTTAATAGATTAACAGCTGCTCTCTGCTATTTTTATTCCAGCATTAAAATATTGGAACATCTGCATATGTATTCAATATATTAACATCTGCTCTCTACTGTTTCCAAGATAAAATAAGAACGAAGAATTTGTGAATATAAAAACCCAATAATTTAAAACGAGAATTTTAAGTATAGTTAATATTTATCACCATTAAAGATGTATTTATAATTATTTTACCGTTTATATATTTTTATTATTTTATCTGTAATTCAAGTATCATATAAATAAAGTTATTTTCTGCATAAAAATAATTAAAGTTTTGATTTAAAATATTTTTCAAATTTTTAATTTAATTTAGAACAATTTTGAAAAAAATAAAGAAACCTCAGCCAGGACCGAACTGCGGACCTTCCGAATGATAAGCGTGCGCGCTGACATCTGAGCTATCTGAGCACTGATTTCTCGAGAAGAACTGGTATATAAGTTGTGCCCAAAGTTTGAGGGCCATTTCCTCCGAATTGGCTGGCCATTGCACTTTTTTAGATTAATGGGTGAACACCCTATGTATGCTACTACTATGCCAAGTTTCATCACGAATTGAATTTCCCAAGACGTGCCCTCTCCTTGTCAGTGTATCACTGAAATATAGAAGGAAGGCGCTAAAATTGTTAACAGCAAATTTCTGAGAAATTTGTTAACATTGTTATTTTTTTAACTAACTGAATTTTGTACATAATTTTTGGAATAGTGAATTTTATTTTGATATTTTTATACAGATTTAGCTGAAATGACGTTATTGACATACTAAAAATAATAAGTTCAAAACTCAATTAGTGTCAATAAGCATAAAAATAGATAAAATATTCAAATAAAAAAATAAGAATTTTGCTTATTTGGATAAGGATTCTTCCAAAGCAGATGCGAACAACTAAAATTATTAAACGAAATTATGAAGTATATTTTTATATCACGCTTTATATTTCAGCGCCCTGGAGGAAAAGAAAAGAAGATAAAAGAAAAACGAAAAAACTGTAAATAGATAATGCGAGCCTTAACAATCCAAAGAAAAATGTATGTCAAGATTATTTAGTTTGAAGAAAAGTCTTCGAGGACCTGAATAATTATATGAATGTTTCGCTTTATTAAAATTTGATCTATGCATTTTTTGCAGGGTAACAGTTGATTATGTCTATAATATATGTATATATTTTATTTATCTGTTTTCATTATATCTTTTAAATGCCGTTGAAGTGATTTTGAATAACAATAGATATTTTAATTATCTGTTTTCATTATATCTTTTAAATGTCGTTGAAGTGATTTTGAATAACAATAGATATTTTATTTATCTGTTTTCATTATATCTTTTAAATTTCGCTGAAGTGATTTTGAATAACAATAATAATATAATGTTTGAAATTTTAAACATAATGCTTGCTTGTTACTGAAACATAATCAAACCCAGTTTAACAAGCCAAAAAGAGTTTTATACTAAAATGAGAACGTTTGCTAAAATATATTAAATCTTCTGTTAAAATGTCGTATAAAATATATTATTTCCTTGAGTAAAAGAAAGCAAAGTAATGCTATCGAAAAAATTAGATCGAAAAATCTACTCGAGATAAACCCCCCAATTGATGCCAGAAGTAAAAAGCAAATAATAAATAAAAAATTTTAGTCTATTTCATATTAAGCTTTTCAATCTTTATCAAGCATTTCAGGAGCGTTTAATTAGAACAGCGATACTTTAAGATTTCGAAATGGTTTAATCAGGATTATTAAAATCATCATATATTAAAATAGATTTCAATAGTTTATTCAAATTGCAACAACCCACTTGTAATTCTTTTCCTAATGCTTCTTCATAAGATTAATTTAGATTCGTAGCATAATTATTTGTGTAAGAATTGTAGGTAGCTTATTATACAGTAACAAATGACGAGTTTGCTGAATATTGAAATGAAAACATAATACATCCCAATTTCGTCTGTCCACAAGCTGTTCTGGAATATTTCTAAATGCTGTTTATCCCAGCGAAAAGTGGTAAACGTGTCTTTTATTTTACAAAATAACGCATTTTTGTAAAACTGCAATGCAAACATACTCGAAGAGAGTAAAGAGGATTAATGGTAAGAAAGCAGGTGAGATGATTACGAAATGATGACTGAGGAAAGTCCACAAAAGGATTCTTAGTGGCTTAAAAGGAGTTGATTCATTATCACAAATTGCTCTAAGTCATTGATCCACGATCTGCAATAACTCGGCAGAAGAAAGGATGTAGGACGTCAGAATTTCTTTTTTACATTTTGGGGCATTTGCATGTATCAGATTTAAATAAATATCGAATCAATATAAGTTACGAACGCAATCGCAGTATCCAACTTTAATATTGCCGATTTATCGAAGCATTTGAGATTCACCTTCAAGTAAAACATGCTGTAGACCAAAGAGCATCACCCCGCCCTGCCTAAGCATCCGGGTAACAACTGAAAGACCGGCCGCCGCAACAGAAAGACAGGCACTTTGGTTCCTGCGTAACAGCCCCCATTACTAGCGGCTCATGCAGCAACCCCCCGTTTTACCGGGGTACGACCCGTCATCGGAAGTGGGCCCAAAGAGCCACACCACCACTATTGTGCCATCGGGTTGACGAGAGCCTGCTTACTTATACGGCAGCCTCTCCTCCGCGAACTCGCGATGCCCCCCCCCGATGGGGTAAAACATGCTGTAACTTTCAACTAGTTGAATATTAACCTCAGTATTTGACGTTATAGTCCAGTCGAATTGTACTTTTACACGGGAAAAATATATAACAGCAATTTTATTGCTGAAAGTTTTTGGGGCGGTCACACAAAACATGGCACTATATTTTACAGACGGAGATCGGACCGGATAAGGGGGGCAGGGGTTGGAAATTCGAACGATGTTTTTTTTGCGTTTAAACCAAAGGCTATTAGTTTGAGAGGTAAAATTTAAATCAGAAAGTCATAGCTAGTAAACTGATCTATAAAATGAGTTGTCAAACGTTGAGATAGCTTAATTAGGGAAGGAGTAAATTTTAAAGAAAACGTAAATTTTGAAAAAGTATTTTTAATTTTTTTACAAAAAAAGTAAAAGTTTTGAAACTTCACGTAAAACGCATTATATAGTAGGGTATATATGGCAAAAATGTCAGATCAGATCTTTATTATGTTTTGAAAAATTACATTTTTTCGAAAAAAAGAACGTCGCTGGAAAATGCCTGTAAGTACTTTTTTATCCGTCCATATTCGCTGAGAAAAAAATTCCTACTCTGAAAGTGTTATTCTACAACTTCACGTGTCTTTGTGAGAGTCGATTTTCACAAAAAGTGAAGAAACTTAAGCTCGAAATTATTATTTTGTTTCGCTTATTTTGTCTGAACTCATTTTCCCCAAAGGGAAAATTTTTTGCGATGGGGACAATTCGTTTAGGCACAATAAATGAGACAAAATGTTAACTGCAAACTTAGTTTTCAGAAACTCTTACTGAAAATCGATCATTATAAAGCGGTTTGAAATTGTGGAACAACATTTTTAGAATAGGATTCTAATTTGCTCCGCAAATTTGGACAGATAAAAAAGTACTTACAAGCATTTTCCGACGACGTTCTTTTTTTCGAAAAAGTTGAATTTTTCCAAAAATAATAAAGGTCTGTATCTGAAATTTTTACCATATATATCCTACTATATAATTCGTATTTACATCAAGTTTCAAAATTTTTTACTTTATTTGTTTTCTTAAAATTTATTGCTGCCCTAATTAAGCTAGCTTAACGTTTGACGACTCATTTTATAGATATTTGTAACTAGCTATAGCTTTATAATTTAAACTTTATCTCTCTGATTAATAACCATTTATTAAAACGCAAGAAACCGATCGTTCGAATTTCCGATCGGCCCGATCTTCATCTGCAAAATATAGTGCCATGTTTTGTGTGACCGATCCAATAACTTAAAGCAATAAAATTGCTGTTATATATTTTTTCCATATTTTGATACTTTTCATGACAATTCGACTGGACTATTAGGCTATTTATAATTGTTTTCTTCTAATTCTAAGCAATTTACACGTAACAGACTCAAGAAACTAACGCAATAGCGGTATCCAACGTTAGCCTTAATACAATATTGGCGGTGCGAAGAATTCGAGATTCACCTTCATTTAAATATATCGTAACTCTAAGACATCCGAATATTAACCTAAATATTGGACGAAGAGACATTTCTAATGACTTTTGTTCTGAAAAATGCTGATAATTATAGATTGCCCCTGCTACACAATGGCTGAAACTTCTAGTTCTTTCTTGAGAAGCGAAATATGACTAGTTTCTAAACACGCATCGTGAACTGCTTACAATACGGATAAAAACAAATTAATCCCCCACTTAATAAAAAAGGTTAAGTAACTTTAAAAAATGAATAAAATTTCAAATTTTAACCAGGCAAAACTTAGGTAAAAGTTAAAATTGATATTTTACTAGCATAGTTACAAATTCTGCAAAAAATTGCAAATATTTTCCGTCCGCGAAGATGAATTTTATTCCCCAAAGCAATTAATTTAATAAATATCTTACTTCCATTGACGGCTTGAGTTTCACAATGGCCTCTTCAGGAGTATGAATAGTGATGCTCTTCACACAGACTCCATTTATTGTATGCAGTTCTCTGCAGTCAGTGCCGTAATCTACAGCTATGTTGAAATCATCTGCATCCACTAGATAGTGCGAACATTTTCCTTGGAAATCATAAGCGAATCCATCGAAAGTCAAGAAATGGGGACCAGACACTGAACACGTTGCTGGACAAATAGACTCCGTGCATTTCCAATTGCCTCCTTGGCAGACACTGTAATACAAATGTCAAAGTTTGATGTTTATTATAATATATATATATATAAAGAGAAGAAGCATGCGATTATACAGACCGACAGACAGTCAACGCGTTGACAGATTTGGTCCAAAATTTGAAACAAACCTACATAAAACTGTGTATCAAATTTTACCATCTAGTTATTTAAGTTTTTGAGTTATCATTTTCATGAACACGGACAGAGAGACTTCCCGCGGACGAATTTTGTCCAAAATTTGATAGAAAATTGCAAATTATGTGTAAAGAT
This sequence comes from Araneus ventricosus, assembly GCA_013235015.1. NCBI lineage: Eukaryota > Metazoa > Arthropoda > Arachnida > Araneae > Araneidae > Araneus > Araneus ventricosus. The sequence continues at coordinate 3,789 of BGPR01043788.1, read as the reverse complement.
CACATACCAAATTTCATCCCTGTAGCCTTAATATTTTTTGAGTAATCGTGTTCACAGACAGACAGACATAATTACAAAATTGTGTTTTTCGAACTCAGGGAGGTCTAAAATGTGGAGATTCGTCAAAATCTCGAGTTCGAATTTTTTGACGATTGCAATAATTTCTCTTTGTATGCTTCGTATACGAGAAAGTAAAAACAGTGCAATCACTCGCACTTATTGCAAACCGATTAGAATTACCTTCATTTCAGCAGTATTATTTGAACTATTTAAATTTATAATGTCACATTCATAACAGAAATATAAGCGGTGCGTTTTCATTGGTCGCTACTGCACCAAATCTGTGAATCAATTTGCTTTCACTGAAACTGAAAATGATAATATCTAATGTCGCGTTTACATGTTGCTATTTATCATTCACAAAAATATCAAAGTAGATTAAGGACAATGGAAGCAGAATGTGAAATTTCTATTTATATGAACAAAATATCTAAACCTTATAAAATTTTGATATTCGAAACTACGGATTTCACTTAAAAGACATGAACAATTGATAACTTTGCTAAAAAAAGCAACTTTCAATTAAGCCGCATATTATTCTAAACCATATTAAATTTTAAAATGCAACAGTTTTTAATTTTCATTTTGAATATAATTCTTGTACATGATACATGAAGTCTAAGCCGGAAAAATATATCGAAAAATTTAGGAACATTTTGAAGTCAATTCGCTATAATTATGCTATAAAAATTAACTTTGTTTAAAATAAAACGTAAATTATCCTTACGCTTATGCGTTCATAAATTTTTAAATAAACCTAATACATTTAAATGGATGCTCCTAGAAAATGAATTTATTATTTTGTTCTGTTTAATATGAGTTAGAAGATTTTTATGTTTTAATTTGAAAATATTAAACAGGTTTAACAAATAAAAGTTATTAATGTTTAAAACTGATCGAAATGATGAAAATTTATAATGTATTAGCTATAAATAAATGCGTCTCATAATTATTTGAGATACTTTAAATTCAGCTCATTAAAATGTTTTTGAGGATCTCGTTGGAGAAAAAATATCATTTGCATTAAAGAGTTTTCGCAATTAATAATTATTTTGCAATTATTGTAAGTTCCACGGAAATGTGGCAAAAATTATACTGATCCAATTTCGTGGCAATAAATATCTTTATTGTTTTAGATTTATCAACTATTGCCTCATAAAGAGTTTGGATTTTCTAATTTACTTCTACATGCTTATTTAATTAGCTTAATAAATTAACCAGGCATTAATCTTTAAAATGTTTTAATTGATGTAAATGTGAATTCAAAACACATTTTTTTGTCCGGTTCATATATTGATAAGTCTACGCTGCTAAAGTTGCACGGAATATATATGGAGAAAAAATTATTTATATTTTTTCAAGAGGAAATTTATTTTCGATAGAGATTTCTTAAAGTTGATTATTTCTACCTTATGAGGCTTTAGCTGAATAATTTTTTTTCTGTAGAATCTTTATTATTCTTGAAATCGTTTCGTAGTCTTGCTGTTTCATCTTAATTTTTTTATTTTTTATAAAAAGAGTGATTTTGAACTTGAGAAGTAACAGTTTTTTCTTTAGTGTTAAACTATTAATCAAATGCTTTTGTATTTAACACACTCAATGCAGAAATTTTTACTTTTATTTAAGAATAATTAATTTTTTAGTTTGTATCCAAAATTGAAATTTATTATGGAATATTTGAAAGAAAGTATTATGCATCTAAAATAATTTTAACTCGTTTTTTTCATTTCTAAATAACTAATGTTGAAAAATATGATTTCGTATGTTCAAGCACTTAGTACGAGCAAAAACTTTGAAACTTCATTTAGTGAACTTCGCACAAGTAGATATTTTAATTTCAATTGTTGTTAGCTAGAAACAATGTGTCCCACACATTTTAGATTTTAAATGAAATAGATCAACTTACAAAAATTATGTAAAAATCTTTTTTTAAAAAAAAATACCACAGATTTAGAAGAAGGGAAATACATAAGAGAGGGGAAGAAATTTTGAAAAGAAAAACAGATTTAATTCGAGTTAAAAGTTAATGTAAATTGCACATTAGTCAAATACAGAGTGTTTGATAAATTTGTTAGAACTTTAATAAATCATTAAAGAACAAAGAATAATCATAAAAGAGTACGGTTTGAAAGAATGGGATATGAAAGAAATCGAATTTTCTTCATTAAAAAAGTTCAAAAAGTCATCTTTAATTGTTCTGAAGCCAAATTTAATGCAGATTCAAGCAAAACTGGCTTTAATTGACGTGACTGGATGCACCTGGATTCTTGATTGAATATCAGAAGCATGCTATCGCCACCAGACAAAATGTTGCTGATTAAGATCTTTCGCATGAACGATGCTGACTGCACTCTCCTTCATGCTGGATGGTTCCCCACCTCACATTGCAAGTTTGATGGCGACAATCCTTTTGGATATTTTTATGAAGACGAATAATAAGTCAAAGCTGTAAGATCAAATGGCCCCCACGATCACCAGATTTGACTCTGGAGGATGATTTGGCTGTGATGTTATTTAAAATTGCTTGTGTACTTGTTTTTCTCTGCCACATTTGCGAAACCCAAAAAATACTACTTTATAGGCGGTGGTGAAATCTACTCAGAAATGATCTTGTCAGCTTTCACATGTGTTGTGACTTGCTTTACTTGTGCTATGTCATGAGGTGGAAGTCATGTTTAACAATTACTACTTAAATAATTCAGTGTAAGTTGCCCTGTTACTGCCTTTCAGAGCCCTGTTTGGGGAACTTTTGGAATTACAGCTTATTTTGTTACGAAATAGAATCCGATTATTTTCTGAGCTCAGTGGTACAATTCTCATTGGTTTAAGAGCATTTCTGCCTTTGTGAGGAATTCTTAACCGAATTTACGACGCACTCGCATTTAAAGCGAAATAAGGCATTGCAATTTTCGTGTGATCGTCGTTTTCGACCTCTTCATCTATGACGAACGGGATGGTTAGAATTAAAGTATCCCTATTAGGATCTGAATATCAAATGTAGTTCAGAAATATGCTTCATTTTAGCAGTTGTTTTATAATTTTCGTGTGATTATTTGAGTTATTCGATTTCTTGCGAAAGACTCTTCTGTTTTGAAGTACAAGGTGGTTATAATTAAAGCGACCCTCTCAGATCACTGTCAAGAGAAGAAAACTTCAGAAATCGTAAGAACTTAAAATCGCAGTAGTTTGTATTTCAGAACACAACAAAGAGAATAACAAAGAAAAAATGGTAAAAAGGATTATTATTCTCCATAAAGTCTTTACCTCACTTGTATGCTTTAATTTAAGTAGTAGGGTGTTTATGGCAATTACTAGAATCTGTTGCACTCCTAGACACCTTTAAAATTCTTAAATAAAATCCACCACTATTGTGATTGAATCAGACTGTTCGTCTATATTCCCCATCGTTTTGTTTCTGAACTGTTTTGCATCACTTGATTTGATTCTTCTGATATGCATATACCCCCGAGATGTGGTGTTCATTTAAAAACTAAGATTTTATCTCTCTGAATAGAGATACTTTAATCATAGCATTTTGATAATCGTATAAGAACTACTGAATCAATTGCATTTATCTCATATTTCTATTACTTAAACAGTTTCCATATAAACCAAATTTTCTTTATCCTTTTGTGTAATGAATGAGACTTCATAAGCTTACCATGCGTCTTGTTGAATAGTTTCGCCTCCCATAGTTTAGTTTCTGAACTATTTTGCATCACTTGATTC